>PVIR01026047.1:0-24405 GCA_004026965.1 Petromus typicus | reverse complement strand
CAGGACTGTTCCCTTGAAAAGCTGTGGGAAAGATCAAGCCATTTTCCCCTTTTAGTATTCTGAAGCTACTTTAGACACTTAAATGTATGGAAGGACGGTCTCCACACACACTAGAGCAAAGGACAAAGGGAAGGACCTCAGTCAGTGAGGACTGCTGCCATGTTTGAGGGGACTTGAGGTCCCTGTGTTAACCCTGCTCATGAGAAAATCCTTTAGATGAATCAGTTATAAACAAATCTACTAGTGTCTATAAAAAGGCAGAAGGTAGGATGGAGGATATTCTTTCATTATTCTTCCAATTATCTGATTGTAAAAACAGTACCCCTTCTAATTCTCATTCTAAGATCATTAATAAATTTTAAATGCATAGATCCAAGGCTGCTGTCCTGTCTTGTCTTAAAGGAATTTGTGTTGGATTAAGGGACTTTTCTGTTCCATCAAAGCTTACCTAAGCTTTCTTATGTTGTTGAAGTAGAATTCTTTTTAATTCTAATGAGATTTATCTTTCCTTTGTTTTCTTTGCTGTTATCAATGCTTGTATTTTTCAAGTTAAAGTTTCCAGAAGATGCTGTGCTCCTGTTTTTTAAAGGAAATCTCCCAGAACCACGAGGGATGTTGTGATGGACATTTTGAAATGTTTTGTTTACCTTAAATATGCCAGGCAGCCTCCACCGAATTTTGTAAGCCATTGTATTTTATTTCAGTGACACAATGAGCCTTCACTTATACGGAAGTGAACTTATCTGTGAACCTCCAATACCTAGGACATATTTATCCCAATCAACAAAGTTTCTGACTTTCGTGCCAAAAGTGAATTTTAATTTACATTGTCTAATTCTAAGACATTTAGCTGCCTGATTTTCTAGCTCCTAACGGGAATGGCGGTCAGAGACTTGTTTAGCATAGGCTGACGAGAGAGGCACGAGTCTGCAAAAAGAGCCCCGTAAGAAAAGAAAAAAAAAAAGATGGAAAAAAGGTACCAAACGTTTTCTTGAAAATAATAAAGGAGCTCTGAACCATGGCCTTCGAGGAGCAGAAAGTTGAGTTCAGAGAAAACAACCAAGTAGTAGTTCCTCAAGAATTGTTGGTTCAGGGGCCGGGGAGTTAGCTCAGTGGTTCCGGCACCTGTCTTACAAGTGCAAGGACCTGGGTTCATCCCCGGTATCCACATAACAATACTGGGCATGGAGACTCACGCCCAGCAGCAATCAGTACCACATACCACAGTGCCAGGCGTGATGGCTCATGCTTGTAATCCCAGCACTCAGGAGGCGGAAGCAGGAGGATCGCTGATGTGAGTTTGAGGCTGAGCTCAAGGCCAGCCTGAACCACAAAGCGAAACCCTGTCTCTAAAAAAAAAAAAAAAAAAAAAAGAATTGTTGGTTCAGGCCGGGGATTTAGTTCAATGCTTCCGGCGCCTGTCTTGTAAGCACAAGGGCCTGGTTCGATCCCCAGTCACCACTGGGTGTGGAGACTCACGCCCAGCAGCAACCAGTACCACATATCACAGTGCCAGGTGTGGTGGCTCACGCCTGTAATCCCAGCACTTGGGAGGCAGAGGCAGGAGGATTGCTGTGATGAGTTTGAGGCTGAGCTCAGGGTCAGCCTGAACTCGAAAGCGAGACTCTGTCTCAAAAAAAAGAATTGTTGGTTCCCAGGTAAAGGAAGCCTTTTGGGACCTTAATGACTGAGTTGTAGGAATACAGGAAAATTTGAGGCACAAGACCCCTTTAAACTTGGAATATTTTAAAGCTGTGTTAATTATAAGACTAGTGGCCATCTGGGACAAAACCTCATTTATTTAGAATGTCTTATCCCATAATAAAGCCAGATAAATCAGACAACTTTATGTGAAATTCATTTCAGAAGTCTTCCATGGAAAGTTGAAACTATTCTGAGCAAAAAACAATAAATTACTTGTTTTCTCAGCCCTTTATCCCTTGTGATATGTGTCTGAAATGCAGACTTACGGATATTATATTTAGCTCACTAAATTTTCTCGTGTGTATTCGGATCCTTAATGACTCAGTCGCACACTGTGTGCATGGTCAGACTAGTTTATGAATAGGACCAGAATTTTCCAGCACTCATTACAGTGTATGGAGAGAGCTTCTCTCTGCACTGTTAAGGAGAGTAAGGACCGAGGAATGGTATGAAGCCAAATGTCACCGAAACAGAAATGATCTGTTACATAACAATTAAAGCCCATATGGTGGGTTATTTTCTCTTTATTCATACCTCCTAGTTTAATACAATCACACTTATATGTATAAAGTGGACCCCACTTATCAGTTTGTTTCAGAGAGACTAATTAATGTTGATAGCAGAAAATACATAGCTCTAAAGTATTTGTCCATCCTGACCACTATTTTTCTAATATCCAATCACTACTAAGGAAGAAAAACATTGAAATAATGTCAGATACTGAGGATGCTCTGAGGGGACGAACCAGATGCTCAGTGCCACATCTGAGGGCAGGAAAAGCCTGGAGGCTTTGTGTTGTAGAAGCGTTCACTCGCAGTTGAATTCTGACACTCGGTAGTCGGCAGCATCGGTGAGCTGTGACTCTTGCGCAAGGCTGCCGCTTCTCGTCCTATTTATTCCAAGTTCTTATGTAATATTTTTGCATTATTTACACTCTGTTACGTGTAGTAAATTTACATGGAAAGAAGTTTTAGACTGTTTATATTTGATTTCAGAGTTAAGACTGTGAGGTATGTGATTATTTGAGGTTTTAAGCATTAGACAAGTGACTTGTAATCATCATAGTTTCATAATTATACACAGTCTACTTAATGGAATCTAAAATAGATCACACATCTTGTGTAGCCTCATGTTTATCATTTGACAAGAAAAGTACTGATTTTCTGTTACATGACAAATGATGCCATGAATACTATCTGTAAAGGACTTTGAGGATTTCAGGACAAAATTGTAAAAGATTTTTTAGTAGTGGACACAGTTATTTATCTCCCTCACCCATGAAAAGTCATTTTCCATTAATATTTATCCCAAACTTCATTAATTCAAGTAAAATATTAAATATTTATCATGTCTTACTAATAAATGTATGTTATATCTTCTTTCAGTATATACAGTCTATTTTAAAATTGCTATCAGAAAGTTAAGAATTCCTTGTTAGAAAAGTTTAAGTGGTAGATGTGAAGTATTTTTATATGCTTGCCAGTAGCTCTGTAAAACAGAAATTCAATACAAGCAATCCATTTTATTCCTGTGCTTTCATTACTTTAATTCTCAATAAACATTTGGTAAATGAATATTGGATCTTAATACACTTTGTGTGTCCATCTCATTACACAGAAAAAAGGAATAGGTACCTTGATAAAACAGCAAGGACATAAGTCCTTAATGCTGGCAAATGAAGAAATTTAAATGCAACTGAGTAACTATAGGTCACTGGACGGCAAACGCTGTATGCAGCTTAGAAATCAAAACCACTTTGTAGAGTTAAATAATTGTCTGCACTTCTCAACAAGTCAGTGCTAGATCTTAGAAGTTTCTTGTATAAATAGCAGCTATTGATAGCGGTTATTAATATCTGCATCTTACACACTCCCTGCACTGGGAACAGATGCCTGGGACTGACAGTCTAGGCATATTAGCCATTGTGCTTAAGAAATGCAGATTACAGAGAAATCTTGTCTCCTGCCGCCAGGAGCTTCATATATCACAGAAACACTCAAATAAAATATAAAAATTTAGCAAATTATAAATATGTTCTCAATAGAGCCAAATGTCCTACTTAATTAGAGTGTACCACTGACAAGTGGAATAGGGAAAATCTTGCCTTGACAGAATAAAATACTTTCAAAAGTTTACATAGCTCTGGAAATTTTAATAAATGTCTCTGAA
Organism: Petromus typicus; assembly: GCA_004026965.1. NCBI lineage: Eukaryota > Metazoa > Chordata > Mammalia > Rodentia > Petromuridae > Petromus > Petromus typicus. The sequence continues at coordinate 20,532 of PVIR01026047.1, read as the reverse complement.
TATTAATTAGAAAAGGGCTCATTTTTTTGTTTGTTTGTTTTTTTGTACCAGGGATTGAACTCAGGACTTTGTGCTTGCAAGGCAGGTGTGACACCACTGAGCTAAATTCCTGGCCCATACCCAATACTCTTAATACTTGTGTACTAAAGGGTAGGTGAGAGGTGTATTTTGTTCACCTCTATGTTCTTCTCAGCATCTTGTTCTGTATGTGAGCATCACAGCCCTGAGCAAACGCGTAAGTGGAATGAGGAAGTTAACACTTGTCTACATGCTCCCACCCCAACAAAGAAGGTATTGTGTAATGATTATAATGATAGGAGAAGCAGTACAGCTACTTGAAAACTGTTGCCAATCGCTTATTGGAATGTGAAAGTATATATATATATATATATATATATATATATATATATATATAATTTTCAGCATTTTGAGTTTTCATGCTTCATAATTTTTGAGTTAATTGAAAATTGTTAAATATTTCAACATTTGTGGTTTTTTTAAATTGGCTTGTCTGTTACAAGCAGATTTTAAGGGAAAATATACTGTCTGTTTTATACTTTTGTGTGATTTTTTTTCCCCTTGATTTAAAAAACTCCTAGGTTGCAAAGCTGCCATGTTTTGGTGGACACTGTTGCAGCTATTGATGAATTTTAGAAATGTACATTTTATTTCATAGATAGTACAAGAGTTTGAACTTCCAAAAAGTACAATCAAGGGAGTGATGCCATTCTGAAGACAGGCGTTTGGGACATCAGACCGACTCTGGCCATGCAGCCACAAAACAGACGGGGGAATTACAGTGCGGTATTATCCAGCCTTCAGACTGTCCATATTAAACCTATCACTTTAGATAACAATTTTTTTTCTTAAGTCCATGCATAAAAATAGTCATATAGTTACTTCACATTTATTAAAATTAAATCTGACACTGAAAACAGGTGTGGCTGTGCCATATTTTGCCCATTTTACACAGCTATGAAGTGAAATAACAAATATGTGCAGCCTTCGCTTGTTGTACTACAATAAAATATTAAGTGCTAAGGTAACAAGGAGTAGGAATATTAGTTTTTACACCATGCGGCTTAGTAGAATCATTTATGATCAGCTTCTAAGATGTGACACACGCTTAAATACCATGTGGCATTTCTCATTTGAGTGAGGCAAAGTACAAACAAAGAGAATAACAAAGGATGGATAAAAAGGAACAAAGGTGGTTCTCTGGTGATAGGGAAAGAGTCCAAACAAATGGGGGTGGGGAGAGAAGAGGAGGGGAGGGGGAAATGAGTAAAGTTATTCCAGGTGCTGGACCCTAATAATCCCAATATGAGCTAATGAAGAATATCTACAAGAATGAAAATTGATTACCTTTTTGCTCTGTTGGTGATTTCCTTTGCTGTGCAGAAGCTTTTTAATAGAATGAGATCCCATTTGTTGATTTTTTTTTGTCAATTCTTGTGCTACAGAGGTTTTGTTCAAGAAGTCTTTCCCTAAACCAATGTGTTCAAGAGTGTTACCTAACCTGTTTTGTAGCAGATTTAGAGTGTTTTAATATTTAGATCTCTTATCCACTTTGATTTTAGCTTGGTACACGGTGAAAGAGATACTAGTTGATATTGTGAAATAGAAAATATTTAAAAAGGAAGAGAGTGTAGAGGTAAATAATGAGGGGGAAATGAATGTGGTAATAATAAAGAAAAAAGGAAGCAAATTATGAATATAGGGGGTGGGGGGTTTCAGGGCAAGGGGAAAATGAGAATCAAGTCATGTCTAGTCTGGTACAAACCCTCAACATTAAATGTGATGATGATGTGTATTCATAATGTACCAATCAAGATTTTAAAATATTTTTTAAAAATATGAAAATTGAGATAGAGAGACTGGAAGAGGGGAGAAGAGAGAGCAAAGGAGGAGAGATTGAAAAGAGAAACACTCCATGGTATCTCTGTGTACCCGTCCCCCAAGATGACTATAAACTGTATATCCTGCAGATGTGCCAGCAACTGTTTTAAAAGTTTTTAAACAGTACTGCTAAGATGTGTCCTGTATGTCTATCGATATAAGGGACACATAGATATATGGAACACTTTTATTCAAAATAGTTGTGTAATTATCCTTCTGTCCAAAATCCATTTTATTAATAAGTTCTCCATTCCTTATCCAGAATGAGGTGTCAAAACATTATCCCTTATTAAAATTGTCACTAAAATCCTTACTTTGCCTCAACAGCCTCAGAGGCTGGCCACCAACTGCCTTCACGGTGTCTGGCCCTTGCCGCCTCTGCCCAGCCCTGTGTCTGTGTCTATTCTCTGCTTCTTGAACTCACCACGCCTTTGTTTGACTCACCCGCCTTCTCTTACACAGTTCTCTGTGCCCCAAAACCTCCTCTTCTCTTTTTGCAAGATAATTTTTTCTGGCTCTGAATTATGAGGTTTTGTTTGTTTTTTTTTTTTTTTTCTTTTTCTTTGAGTATTTGGAAGGTATTAGTCTACTCATGTGATTTGCAGCACCTACAGCCAGAAATCTACAGTTGTTATTACCAGTATAACTCTGGTAATAACTCATAATTCATGTTATTTCTCAGGCTGCTTTTAAGGGTTTATCTTGATCACTGGTTTTAAGTAGTTTGGCTCAAATAGTCTCTGGTGTAATTTTCATGTTTCAGCTGATGGCTGAAACATGTCCATCGAACCCAGGTCCCTGGACTTTTCAGCTGGAGCTGATGGGCAGATTACCAAAGAGGTAGACATCTGCCCATCAGCTCCAGCTGAAAAGTCCAGGGACCTGGGTTCGAACCCTGGTAACCACATTACAACAAATGCTGGATGTGAAGACTCAGGCCTACCAGAAATCAGAACCACATACTGCAGTGTCGGCATGGTGGCTCGTGCCTATAATCCCAGCACTTGAGAGACAGAGACAGGAAGATTGCTAAGTTCAGGACCACTAGAACTACAAAGAGAGACCCTGTCCCAAAAAAACTAAAAAGAAAAAAAAGTTACATCGTTGTTCTAGGATGTACTCCAGCTGAAAAGATATCAGCCTTTCCCAGCATTGTTTTTAAACTTTGCTGGGAGAGACCAAAAAGCCATTCATGTAAAAGTGCTCTGGCCCCTCCACAGAGACAGTCACTTCCAGTGGTGCACAGCTCTGGCTAGAGCACTCTGGAGGGTCTTACACCTTCTTCCCCGGGTCCCATCCCTGGACTTGGACAGTTTCCTCACACCAGTGCACTGAACAGTGCACATGACACCTTTCTGACTGTCTACCTCTTTGGTAATCTGCCCATCAGCTCCAGCCACCCTGGCCTCCCACCATCTCAGCTCAGTCTCCTCGACTCAGGCTGAGCTGAGCACTCCCTTCGCTGCAGTGCATGTGGAAGCTCCGGGCAATGGACTGGGACAGTCCGAGGCTTCACTTCAGTCAGCCCATGCCTCATGGATGCCACTGCCCTGCATCCCCAGTCTTAGAAAACCCTTGTTTCATAATTGGATCCAGCTTTATAATGGAGCAGCAGAGTGAATTTGGCTCTTCTTACTCTATCTCGACCAAAAGCGGACAGCTTACTCGTCTCATCTCCTTTAATCCTAGACTCACACATGCCTAATGAAAATTTGAGAACCTCTTCCCTTCCACAAGAAAACCATCTATGGTTTTACAGTTTTTCTTTCCCTCAACATTACCGCACAGTGATGTTCCACATTGTAATATTGTTCCTTGATATTTCCAAGGTGCCTTTCACTAAATTGCAAGATTCTTGATCAGAAGGTCCATGACACACCTTTTCTAAATCCTCCATAGCACAGGGAAAAATGTGACATGTGCATAGTCCTCATAAAGATCATTTGAATGAATGGATACGGTGTCTACAAAGGCATTCAGAATACACTGAGTCAATACTTGAGAATGGAAGCCTGAGTTTAAAACTGAAGATAAATTAAATACATTTTCCAGTATTTACTCCTCTTCCCATCTTTAGTGTTTCTGCACAATTTCACCAGTGGCAAGAATGAGGGAATAAAATGTGTTTTCATTAAATGTGTAGATGATATGAAAACCAAAAGGGAGTCATAATATCAAAATATAAGATTAGAATGAATTATAACCTCAGCAAGTGAGAAGACTGATGGCAAATAACGCAAGTAAAATTAAAAATTACAGGGGGCCGGGGAGTTAGCTCAGTGGTTCTGGCGCCTGTCTTGCAAGCGCAAGGGCCCGGGTTCGATTCCCTGGTAACCACATAACAATACTGGGTGTGGACCCATACCCAGCAGCAATCAGTACCACATACCACAGTGCCGGGCGTGGTGGCTCACGCCTGTAATCCCAGCACTCGGGAGGCAGAGGCAGGAGGATTGTGATGTGAGTTTGAGGCTGAGCTCAGGGCCAGCCTGAACCACAAAAGCAAGACCCTGTCTCAAAAAACCTAAAAAAAAAAAAAAAAATTAAAAATTACAAGGTATTAAATTTTAGAGGAAACTAAGCCACATGTCATGATAACCACAGTTGGAGCCAAGAAAGATTATAGGCACCATACTGAATCACAAGTTGAAAGTGAGTCAAAATGAAATGTCCTGTTGTTATAAGATGCTTTGTAAGAGTGACAAAAAAATCCTTTTTGTAGTCGTAATTGTAGAATGCTTTGAAAATGCTGACATATATGAGGTCCATTTTTATTGTTAAGAGCATTAGAAAATATAAGGTTTTAACAAGAAAGCCACAAAAATGCTACAATTGGAGCCCATAAGGAAACCCTACTCCCCTTTTCTTTTTTTTTTTTTTTTTCTGTAAGAAAAAAAATACACACACAGCAAATCAGCATAGGATAACAAAGAAAATATGTACATGACAAAGAATAACCACTGCTTTAAAAGTGGAACAAAGGCAACAGCCTTGGTAATTGGTAAAGGAAAACATGAGAAATAGTTAACTTTCAATAAGTTTTCTGTCAGTACTGTTCGCTTTTAAGGCATACAAAAGAAATCCTAACATTCAAATAACTCTTTTTACTTTTCAGCGTATCATGAATATATCAAAATATTTAAACCTTACAGTCTATAAAATATTATTTCCATTAGTCCCAAAGATATGAGCTCTCTTTGAAGTCAGGTAACTAGTTAGCAACCTAGTCTAGACAAGTATTGAAGTCTCTACAATACTACACAGAACAAATAGAATCCCACCTGCATGAATGTAGGTAGGAGGGCTTTGAAAGCAGGAAGGTGCTATGAAAGGAGAGGCAGTAAATGTTATTGATTGTGTTCTGTCCCCCAGATAATACACTGCTGTGAACTTCCATGAGTTCAACATTCAGGGGAAAAAAATGACTTATTCACTGTGTTCCAGCTTCTGACACTCAGAGCATAACAGACAAACAATCTAAAACCTTTGCCCTCAGTGAATCTTTAATCATCTAATCGTCTAATTCCTGGGAGATACAGTGAGCCTCAGCGCTGTAAGCTGATAATGCTGCTGGCTCCTTCCTCATCATGCAAGGCTTAGTAACTTGTGTTACTAATTAATTAGTAATTATTTTGCATTAGTAATTTATATTCCATCACATGTTTACTTCATGTTGATTTGTGTAGCCCTTAAGAATTATAAATTTATGGAACATCTTAAAGTAGATGTTGGAAACTTGAGAAAATGGGACAGAATTGATACTAGATGGGAGAATCATCCTTAGCATGAGGAAATGTCTTCTATTAGAAGGAAGAGAGCAAAGAATGTGCACAGAAGCTGTGAGGTAGAGGGGTGTTGATGGAGTTCGCACCCAAACTGTTCTGATTCCCCTTCATTCTGGGGACAGATCAGCGGCTCTGAATGTGCGTGTTGGGCATGAGACCTGGGTATGGGCCAAGGTGGTGAAATGGAACAGAGATTTGAAGGAACCTAAAGGACCTTTAAATAGCTACTGTGAAGCCCCTTTTCTAAATCTCTGTCTCCTTTCTGTGTCTGCATGCAGATGCTTATTGCCATTTTTCTTAACAGAAAAGTGTTGTGTTAGCATATAAATCTCCAACTACAGAAAAAGGAGTAGCAAAACTAGACAACTTTACTATACTTTTGACAAAACAAGGCTATTCTCCAGCCACTATTCAGCAGATTTATCTCTTGCCTTGACTGATTTTGAGTGGGTGAGGACATCTTCCACACACCTATTGTGCAAGCATTTGGTCCAATGCACCAGAGATGCTCTTTTTTTTTTTTTGAGAGCAAGTGTGATCATGTGAAGGAATCTAGTCATGTAGCTGACTGGCTACAACTGAGGTGAAATAACATGACAGTGAGAAGACTGCTTTTCTGCGTACATTATAAGTCAGTATATTCTAGAAAAGGAAAGTTTTGGGTCCATCTGGAATGACAGACTTGATCACAGTCTGGAAATAAATGGGACCTGAGAGATGGCCATCATATACCCCCATTTAAAGATGAGGAAACTGTACCAGTCAGAGCTAATTGTTCCGATGCTGTTGCAGAAGGATGCTGCAGTTGGTCAACCTAGTCTACTTGTGGCAAATAAAAACCTCATGTTACAAAGCTTCCACACTTCTGCAAGAATCTCTTCCTACTGCAGGAGGCCAGAAATGACCTCTACCATTCCGGCCACTTCCCACTGCCTGGCACCAATGCCAGGGTCCCTTTGCTTTTGGCTCCTGGGCCTCGCCTGCATCGCCATGGCAACATGTGCTGTTCAGGGTCAGGTCCAGTTAATGCCTCATTATTTTCTAGTTATGGCATTTGTAAGGCTAATTGTTTATAGCAACAGACAAGGAATCCATGAGGACTTTATTTTGAAGTCTGTGGCATTTGTCAGAAATAAACCAAACACATTTTAGAACAAAACATCAGTAGTTGAAGCTTCTGGTATTGGTGAACCCTACTTCTCTCCTTATGCACAGTTTTTAAATGGATTTGGAGAAAAAGAGCCCCCCATCTTCTTACTTTCATCTTCTTTATTTGATATAAGAATATCTGGATTTGTGATAAAGGCCCTTGAGCAGTCCAAATATTGCACATGCATTTTTTATGGCCAGACTGGAAGAAAAATCAAACAGAAAACAAGATAAACTTAATAAAATGAGTATTTTATTAAGAAAAATAATACTTCAAAATGGGAGAGATAAGAAGAAATGATCATCAGATGTAAGATCATCATGAACAGACCTGATACCATGTGGTGAGAATAAAATAGTGGGAAAAAGAGAAATAAAGTCATTGCATCACAATGTACTGTGCCATGAAGAGTTGGCATCCAACAAATAGATTAAAAAGAGTGTGAATAAAGCAGTTTAAAATGGTATCCTTTCCAACTTTAGGATGTGGTAACATCTTAATGTCACTTTTGTTTCCACTTGACATTTATACAGCATACCTAGGGTGCTATAAAGACTTCATAAAGTACCTAGTTCTTCCTGTCAGAAGGTGCCTCCTTTGCATGGCTGGGTGTAGAGAATCCAGACAGAGGAACATCCATGTTCCAGAGTCGAGTCATACTCACACTCCTGGCCAGGTGCATGAGGAAGTAGATTCCACCTGAGACAGGCAGGCAGCCAGCCAATTGGCCAGGCTCCTGTAAGAACATGCAGCTCTTATACCTCAACCCAAAACCCTCCAGAAGATTCGATGTTGATGTCACTGGAGGTTTGGCAATGGACCAAAAGCAAAACAACAATAACAGCAAAGCCCGAGTTCTTTTCCTGGCTGTGTTGTAAAACGCAGTATATGACACAGCAAGTATCTTAACCTTCTGAGACCTCTGAAATGCCCTATTTAAAAATACACTACATGTGTTCCCAATCTCTAGGGAAGGGGAAGTAATTATGAAAGAACCATCTGAGTATGTGAAAAAATACATTCATGTGAAATACAAATGTGATATTTAAACACATCATTTCTTGGAATTTTTATTCATTTAGAATCTTAAGGGAAAACTAAAGCACACCATGGCCATTTCAAATATTTAGTATAGAAAATACAAATGGAATACACAGAGTATATATTAAATAACGTGCCGGGCATAGTGGCATATGCCTGGAATCCCAGTACTGTGAGGCAGGAGAATTGCCATGAGTTCAAGTCCAAGCAAGCCTGAACTACAGACTGAAACTCTGTTTCAAAAAAATAAATGAACCAAGCCCAGGTTTAGCTCAGTGCTACTGTACCTACTTTGGAAGCACAAGGGCCCAAGATAGATCCCCAGGACTGGAAAAAAAAAAAAAAAAAAAAAGCAAACAAAGTGCAGTGAACAGAAAATGTGAACAGAAAGGGTATTTGCTCACTAACCTTTTTTTATTTCTCATTTAGTTTCACCACCTCTCTTTTGTTTTCTTTCTGGATATATGCATGTTATATGCAATGTGAAAATGAGGCTGTTGTGTTTTTCTTTTTTAAAAAATGAATATTGTTTTTACATGCCCAATATAAATTGAATTGCTAATTAAATTTTAAGGTATTAATTTAATGGCATAAAATGTGTGGTCCTCAGGACTCTAAACCTCCAGGCATGAAATAAATTCTGTGTCCTCTGTTTCTGCTCCAGATAAAAGGAGGGAAAGCAATCCAAAGAGAAATATTCAGTCTTGCATAAAATAATTTCCTTTTCCTCTAAATGTATAAGTTGCAGTTTTTCTAAAAAGGCGCCCCTTTGAAAAGAAGAGGAAAGGGGATTTTGAGGCAATTAAATGTGATTACTGTACAGATGAATTACACTAACCTTCTAAAATCAGTATTGTTAAATAAATTCTGCTGTTCTGTTGAAATTAATAAATATACTTATATAGTCTATCATAAAATAAATATACAGCATGAATAATATTAATAAATAAATGGTCATAGTTTATTTAGCATCAAGGAGCAGGAATATAGGTATATTATTATCTTATTTAATCTTCAAAATGACTATGATGCTACAAGATACATATCTTCTTGAAAAAGATTACAAAATGTATGTGTCAGATTGTAATAAACCTACAGACCTAAAGCTAAAGTTATTTCTACTACCTCAGAGTCTTCAACTGTTCTCACACGTTGATGTTCGCACAAATCACCTAGGTATCTCTTTGCAAGGTAGGTTCTAGTTCCACAGGATTTTCCTGGGACTTAAGATCCTGCATTCTAGTGAACTCCTAGCACCACTGGACTACTGGTGCTGATCCCTGGGCTGCACCTTGACTAGCAATGCTGTACACATAGACAGGATTAAAATGAAAACGGGCTCCTATTCACCATCAGAGGAAAGACTAGGCTACCATGGCTGACCTGACCTCTTCACTTCGGGTCTTCTCAGCGGCTTTTATTTGCTACTGTGCATTTTAACCTCATGCCCATTATCTAAATCAATTTGACAGTATAAAATTTTTCTCCTAAAGTATATTTCGGGCTCATTTTTCACTTTGAAAGCATAGTACTACATCGGCTGGCTGCTTAAAGACAGAACTTTTTGGAGTAAAACACTGAAATAAAGAGGCAGCAGCAGTTTGAATAGAGTAAAGCTTTCCAGTTGTTATTGGGCCTGATATATACCAGGTAGATTCTGGAGTTGAGAAGGAATGAGATGAATACCTAATAGGGAGGTGAATAAAACAGACCTTTAACTTTCCAAGATAGCTCAACCTACTTAAAAATAAACAAGGAGAAAAACTAATTGGAGGGCAAAATTAAATGCAATTTAATGCAAGTCAGAAAATAGGCTGGGAGAGACAGAGATAAGGGATGGTAATTCTGAACATTTGTTAGTAATTAGGAACATTTTGTCTTCATCTGACACTTCCTTTATTGAAATCCCCAGGCACAGTGGTGATTGCATGTGGAGAAATATCGAGGGCTGAAAACGCTTTCCATATTTTAACCCTTACCCAAATGATAAGCTGTTTTTTATCTTGTCTGTCCTTAAGGCCAGGCCAAACTGTCAGTGAGGTTTTGTCTTCAGAATATGTGCTGCATGATTTTGCACATCTGTTTATAATTTCTTCTTTAGTTCCTTGGCTGTATGCAGGAGGGGGCAGGCATTGTGATCTTTCCACTCTGCCTTAAAATCAGGAGAAGGGCAGGCGACCAGTGAGTAGTGTAGACTGCTCTTTCACCTGCCATGCCTGCTGGCACCCTCTGCAGGCCTACTGGGGCTTTGATCTGCATGTCCTCCATTTTTCTGCATCTGATCTGATAGGTCTCAGGCAAAAGTACTGATGTCCTGGCCCCAGAATTATCTCAGAACTTCAGCATCAAAGTCACTGGTTCTAATAAACTGACAGAGGCCCAAGATGTTCTTTGCTTTAAAATGTGAATTTGGGTAATACAACTGCAGACCTATTCAGCATGTGGAACAGTTGCATAACCATTGTGGTCCAAAAGAGGTCGTAACATTTTGCTCTCAACTCTGTTGCTATAGCCCTGCTCTTTCTAGATCACTCAGCAAATGCATTATTTTTTTTCTCCAAAAGGCTTCAAATCCTTTGGCTGCAACCCACCTATTCCTTTGAGGATTTCAGTGCTAGACTTAGATATTTTTGTTTTTGTTTCTCCCAGATTCTGTCTGTTCCAAGGGTGCATTCCTCTTACAAGTTAAAGTACAGAAAAAGTAATGGTATTACTTTTTAGTTTTTAGAACACTCTAGTTTCATATTCGTGAAAGCTTTATATTAATACAGGTTGAATGCCCCGCTGTGGAACATTCCACAACACTTGGAGAATACAACTGGCCTTGGCATTTTTAGATTTTTTTAACTTTCTTTTCCATGGACTGCTGCTGTCAAAATTTAGGGGACATGAAGTTGGGGGTGGATAGATCCTAATAAGCTCTGAGGTTGGTTATCTAGTCTAGACAGGATCCGTGATTGCAGATTCATGTGACTTGGTGGCCCTTTGCTAAGCTCAGCTTAATGCATAATGCTTGTGATGTGACTAATACATTTCTTCATGAAAAATGTTCATTAAGTCAAAGTAATAATTTTAGTGAGATGGGAAAATTGGTCTAACATGAGGATGAACACATGTTAGATTTTTCCAAGGAAATATGATTCAGAAGAAGACTAAGAGCTTGGATAATCATGGTTGTAAAGATTGAAGGACCTGGTCCAGAGATTTAGCTCAGTTTGGTTCCAGCGCCTGCCTTGTAAGTGCAAGGGCCCAGGTTCAATCCCTGGTGACCACCTACAACAATGCTGGGCTTGGTGACTCATGTCCACCAGCAGTCAGTACCACACACCACAATGCTGAGCATGATGGCTCAAACCTATAATCCCAGCACTCAGGAGGAAGAGGCAGGAGGATTGCTATGAATTTCAAGTTGGCCTGGGCTACATAGTGAGCTCAGAGCCAGCCTGAACTACAAAAGCAAGACCTTGTCAAAAAAAAAAAAAAAAAAAAAGATTGAAAAAGAGATTTACCATAGGGATGTAGACCACAGTTATGAAGGATAAGGGAAAGGACAATAAGGACAACAGCTGCTGGTTTAAGCAGGAAACGTTCTCAGTGTCCCAGAAAGTGGAGGGAGAATAGGATGTTGACAGTGCACGAGGACTGCTGAGCTCAATTATTAGCATCAGGAATACAAAACATCACAAACCTCCCTTCACAGTCATGCTGGTTGGTCACAGGATGAAGCACTCATAGAGCTTACTATAATCCATCATGAAAGTGGCATGCAGGTAAATTATATTTCCTTGGTATCACATATCAGACAATGTTTTCTTTTTGATGATATATTGGCCAGCCTGTGACACTCCACAGCATTCTGACCACTCTCACTGACCTTGACTTCATCCAACGTGCCAATCTCCCAAATACCTGTTCAATTTGAATGCATCTTCCAGTCTCACTTTTGAGCTCATACCCTGGCTCATCTGGATTATGGGGATAGCTTCCTGATTGATCTGTGCACCCTGAGACACAGGGCTCCACTCTCTTCTCCACCCTGACACCAAAGTTGTCTCCACAAAAGAAAACAATAAGAAAGGAGAAAGAAAATCTGCCTTCTAGTGAACTCTACTACAGAAATAACTTCTTACAAGCATGAAGATGTATGAAAATTACCCTTGAAGCTTTGTCATAAAACCGCTGCATGATCAATGTGTTTATCAGCATAAAAATGATGGTGTCCATTCTAGTGTGTACATATTACAAACCAGGAATCGGCAAACATTTTCTGCAGGTTTTCAGACCACATGGCCTGTATCATAATTATTCTGTCCTGTGCGTGTATCAAGAAGGCAGCCAGAGACAAAACATAGACAAATGGGTTTGGCTAGGTTCCATTTAAACTTTTTTTTCTTTTCTTTGTTTTACAAAAACAAGAGTTGTCAGATTTGGCCCACAGACTCTGTTTTTGATTGCTATGCAGGTGATAAAAATAAATGGGTAAACCAGTGTAGGGGCAGCAGAGAATGATAATCATATTCTTAGGTCAAGGAGTATACTATGAAAAATACTTTATTTTTATTACTCTTTGTGATTCTATTTTTGTTGAAAAGATAAGTACATAGACAAAGAAGACAGAAACAGAAATGAGAAAGACAGTGCATAAAAAAAAAATTCCAGGAGTGTACAGACCAAATATTAGTAGAAACTTCCCTTGACATAGGGGAGGTACGAAGGCAAAGATATTTTTCCTTGATGTGTACAGTATATAACTCTTTATTTATGTAAATTTTAGATGACTATATGCTCTATTTAAATTATAGAAAAAACATTAAAGTAATGCATATCTACCCAAATCCTTCCACAATCTATTGTTTTAAGATCTATTATTCTGCATTGTCTACAGACTAAATTCTTAGCTGTTTCTCAGAGATAAGGAAGTTGCTAGGTCTCCTGTTGTCATCTGCTGCCATCCTTCCCACCCTGAAAATTCTCCCACCAGGTTTTTCTATGATTCTCTCTCTTTACAAATGCTCTTGTTTATCTGAATGGTTCCTGGCTGCTTTTCCTTCCAATAAGCCCTTAATCACATTTTACAGTACTGGCTAAATGTCCTACCCTCTCTCATTGTATGCCCCAAAAGAAGTTGCTCTCAACCTTTTATTTTAATGGTCCCCTATTTATCATCATTCCACCCATGACTTCTCCAGCTGATGATGGTGAAAAAGTGAAATGCATTTGGTAGAAGCTTTTGAATTTTGAATTTTGCTCTTTCCTTGGGCCAGTGGTGTGCTCTAGATGCTGGGCAGGCAGTGATAGAAGTGATATCTTCAGTCAGCCATGCCACCAAGAGGGAAGACAATCAGAAAATAGGCCTACAAAATGCAGTTTCAATTTAAGATATTTTCAGTTTGAGTTATATTTATTTGGACATAATTCTATCATAAGTCCATTATAAGGATGCCTATATTTGTTTCAATTTTTCTTGAACACAGTTTCTTCTGACAAAGAAGTTGTCTTGTCCAATATGAAGCCCAAAACTCAACACAAAGCCTAGTACAGTAAAGTCTCATCAAATATTCTAGTTAAAAGTGAGTCTTAGCTCTATTATAGAAATAGTTTTATACTGAAATTTACACTGTTAAGGAAAATAAAGAACATAGATTAATTGGGCAAAAATTTCCAAACACCCTGTCTAGAAAGGGCTGTTGTCTACTCTGATATTGCTCACACGTTGTCATATTGAAGGTTGATCAGATCTAGAAGTAATAGAAAATATGAAATCTGAAGTTATATGAGAAGATTCTCCTGCTACTGTGTCCTGCTATTTATGGAATACAGAAACTTCTCTGGACATTTTGCTTGCATATTTCATGGGATTACTGATAGGATTAAATCAGAGTACCCTGACTGGAGCCAGACAGATGTGTGCCACATGGTCAGCATGCCAAAATAGCCAGGCCCTGCCGTATCAGTGTGAGTGCAGGGCGTGAATTTGTTGGATTCTTCTGTGTCCTTGACTTTCAGTCTTTGAATCCACTGTGGTCACTGCTCTTTGTTTAGTTGTGACTGGGTCAGTTAGATATAAATCAGACTGTTATGTGTTTAAACATTCAGAGCAGAAATATCTAGACACTGTACTTATTTAGGGAGTCATGAGGTGCTCACAGCAAAATACCAGTTCCTATGTTGCTTAGTCATGAAAACCAATCAGTCTTTTAAAGTGCGGAAAAGAAAGATTTGTACCATCAGGATGTAGAGAAATAAAATCCAATTTAGAAACCAGTGCAAAATGAAATTTCTCTCGAGGCTCAAGTTTTTGGATGACATGGTTTTGTAAAATAAATTTTTTGTTTATCAATAATGACGGAAATTTCATTAAATAAAATAATAAGTCTACATGATTGCATCATGCTTCAGAATAATATTAACCATCCTTTATTTCCATCAGCTTTATCCACAATCTGGGGTTGTATAAGGTTATGGGAAGATTTAGCAGAAGTCCCTCAATTTCGAAAAAAGAATTATCCTATCCCTATATTGTCAAATGTTTCTATTAAGAAAAAATTTTCTCTGCATAGAGAAAAAGAACACTATCACCATCAGACATCCCCTGACTGCTACTCTGAGATGGAGAAAATAAAGGATTTAGGGAACAAGAAGTATCTTTCTTAAATTTCAGGGAGCAATAGTTTGGAAACCCCTAATGTCTTAGGAGAGATAACCAGACTTTTTGGAGAAAAGGATCCAGAAAAGCAAAACTGGTTACTATGCATTCTTTATATCTCCTCAATATTTTTGGACATTCTACTGAATTAAAATTTTATACTCAGTACAATTTGATGCCATGGATCCTTTATATCTATTCAATTCTTTGAAACATTCTACAGAATTAAAACTGTGCAGTGTTCCTGTTATTCTTCCCTTATCTGACAGTTTCTCTAATCAGGTCTAATGGGTTGTGGGGGAAACATTATTCTCCTTTAGGTAAATTTCTTAAGTAACTCAGAATAGTTTTAAGAACGGCTGAGATGTGAAACAGTACTTTTAAACTTGGAATCCACATTAATAATCTGGTAAGACTTTTGTAGTTATTGCAGAATAAGTTTGAAGCTTGAACGTTTTCCCACTTCAAGAATATTTGAACTGCAGCCTTGCACAAATAAGCCTTACTCTCTGAAAAGTACTTATTTGGGAAACTCCAGGTTCTCTTTCAATTGAATACATTCTGCAGTCTAAGACATGCAAGGTCGTCTGTGAAAATGTTGACTATCCTATCCAGATGAGAGGGACTTTTATCAGTTTTCAAAGACTTAACCTAAAATCTGTCTGGTGTGAAAGTATCTTATAACATATTTTCTATTATATGTAATATGAGTAGACATGTTCTTGGATCTGCTTAAACAGAAAGTACAGTTCAGCTTGAACTTGTACTTTCAGAACTAACAAATTCTGAATGCTCAGAGGTGGTGGTTGTTTTCCCCAGGTGCATGTGTTACGTCCTTAACAAGTTTGGTCAAGAACTCATTTTAAACTACCTGGTGGGGAAAAAAAAGTGTGATGAGAAAGAAATTGTAGAACAGCATCAAAATGAGAAAGAAACCAACTTCTGGCATATTATAACTGCTATTGTGTAACTGGGGCAATACAAAGAGGACGCAGGTTATGTCCAAGGACGAGATATGAAGAGGAGGAGCCCACGGCTCAGGGCTGCTACTAGGAATGTGTGAAAGGGCAGAAGGAAAATATTCTGTTCAGTGCAAGTGAGATCATAAACAGGGGCATTGCTAGAAAATACAGATTTCAGTACATCAAAATATCATGGCATCTTGATAAAGTGCTTTTTTTAGGGTTGTTTTGCTGTTGGTTTTGATTTGGTTTGGTTTGGTTTTTTTGAGACAGGGTCTCGCTTTGTAGTTTATGCTGGACTGGAACTCACTGTGTAGCCCAGGCAAGCCTCAAACTCACAGTAATCCTCCTGCCTCTGGCTCCCGAGTGCTAGGATTACAGGTGTGATCATGCCTGGCATTGTGTGTGTGATACTGATTGCTGATGGACATGAGTCACACCACACCCAGCAGTGTGGTACACATACCACTCCAGACCTTCAGCTTTGCAAACCAGAAGCAGGAACCACTGAGCTAAATCCTCCACCCCATAAGATGCTTTCAACTGTTAGAGGTATTTCTAGACCGGAAGTCCTGAACATTACATAAGAGATGCCTGGTGGAGTTTGTGTATTTGTGCTTTTCTTTGTATTTGTTTACTTATCTCTGTTCATTTTCTGTGTGCTGCTCTCTCTGTTGAAAGAGAACTCAAATAACAGTGTGGCCTGTGGGGCATTTCTTGTTATTACCGCCACAGAGGCAAAAAATGATGGCTGAAAGCAGACTCCCTGGGTTCAAATATGGAGCCTACCAGTTTCTAACATCGTACTTCAATCTTTTTATCCATAAAATGGAGATAAGTGTCTTGTAGTTATTACAAGGATGTTATAAGTTGATGACTGAAAAGCTTTTAAAATAATATTTAACACATAGGAAGCCTTATATAAGTGTATTTTAAATGCATGTGTACAATGTACTTGTATTCCATCTGTTAAAGAAGATAATAACAAAGGACTGCTCAGTAGATTCTTAGCTTCCGTAAGTGGCTGTTGAGAACTCAATCGTATGCTCTGCATCTGCTTTATTCCTAGTGTAGACAGTGATCCTTTCATAAAACTACTGGAGAGCAGGGAAGGAGCGAATTCTGGCCCTGAGGAGGAATCTGTTAATAAGAACCATGCCTAGGGGCCAACCACGCAGTACCAACCATACAGTGCAACAAAATCTTGACCACAATGATCATACAGTATAATGTAATAAGCATAATTCTCATCACCAAAACATTTTGACTATCTAACACATTGTGCCACTCTATAAAAGATCACATTCTAGAAAGAGTTATTAAACATGGCTGTGAGCAATAAGAAAATAGAAGACCTCCCAAGGTACAACGAGTAACCTCCTAAAAGAAAACCAAGCCAAAACAACATTGTCACCTATGACCAGCCAGACTAGTGGGATAGAACAGTGTGATAGGCTGTGCCATGCTGAGTCCATAGGATGAGCCTCTCAAGGTACCATCGTTGAAAATGTATTAGTTGTTCAGTATTTTGGTGGAGTAGACATAAAACTAGCTCAGTATCTATTAAATAAAAAAGAAAACTAATGTTATTTCATAAACATTTGTTCTAGAAAATCTGAGTGGAATAGTAATAATTGACTGAATTGCAATGAACTTCAGGAAAATAAAACATTAAATCTGTCACATTTAAGTAAATATTAATCCCACGTTTGCATAAGGCACAAAATTGAGGTTTAAGGAAGTCAGGGAGATGGGTGGTACACAAAGGGAACTAAAACAGAGCCTTCCTTTGTTCCTTCTCTTAACATGTTCTTTGCCATTCATTGGCCTAATTGCTTTTATGTTATTCAGATGCAAGATAAATGGTAGAAAAGTAAGAGAAGGGCCGAGGATATAGCTCAGTGATTCAGGCGCCTGTCTTGCAAGCGCAAGGGCCTGGGTTCGATCCCCGGTAACCACATAACAATACTGGACGTGGAGACTCACCCCAGCAGCAACCAGCACCACATACCACAGTGCCAGGCATGGTGGCTCACGCCTGTAATCTCAGCACTCGGGAGGCAGAGGCAGGAGGATTGCTGTGATGTGAGTTGGAGGCTGAGCTTGGGGCCAGCCTGAACCACAAAGCGAGACCCTGTCTCAAAAAACCTTAAAAAAAAAAAAAAGAAAAGTAAGAGAAAAGAATATTCATGAAGAAACTCACTTCATTCTAGGTTCTGTGTAAAATAGCCATAAATTTGAACCCTAATGTAGCTTGAAAACTTAGGCTTATGGTGTAACCATCATACAGAATGGTTAGAGCACTGTAATTCTTGGCATCCATATAATATTCCTTTAGCCAGTTTCTTTTCTGTGGGGAAATCTAAGAAATATGGTTGTAGGATTTTGACCTTTGCCCATCTGCTCCGGTATTAGTGGGCTTGACCACAGCATATCAAATAAGACTACTCACTAAGCTTGACTTCCAACTACACAAGCCATCTTTTAGAAGTCTTGAAGTCTTGATAGTTCCTTCCTTCAGCAGGGCTTGAGGTGATGAGTTACCAGCTACCCCATCTTGCTGAGTAGTACTACTGTTTGTCCTGACTATAGACCTAAAACTCCAAGGTTCACATGGACAGTCCTTTCTGCCTTATCCAAATTGAGCAGCACCTGGATAACAGTCCCTTTTTAGGGTGTCTATTCCTTCTTTATTTCCATCAGCTCCCTCCCGACGTTCATCTCAGTGGACAAGAACTTACACAAACTGCACAGCATTTCTGCTTCCTTCCACAGCCCTCTTGAGCAGCAGTGCAGGGTCCTTGCAGGGCAGCAAAAAGGAGTGTGCCCTTTGCTGTGATGTGGATGCCTGTGGATCCACTGGTTCACATACAATGTTTTCCTGATAGCAGTTCAGGGATTTGGATCTGTCTCAGAAATAGCTTGGATATCACCGACACGCAGTCCTTTAATTCCTCTCTTCAGAGCCCCAATTACAGAGGATGCCAGGTCTTATTCATTTTGACCTTTTTTGTCCAACTTCCCTTCTCTGATTATAAATACTTTCAATGACCATATAAAGTCCTATCCTTAAAAGACACTCACTTATACTTTCAGGAAAGTGATATCTCTCAATACAGTTCCACTTCCATTTTTATTCCCTCAAAAAGGAGAGTTTAACCATATTTTCCTGTCACTTAACAGAAGATCAAGTAGACTGCTTTTGGTATAGTTTTCCTGATTCCTTACAAATGAATATTGACTTACAGATTTTGTCTTCTATGTTGTCTGATTTTTCATAGACTTTATATTTTAGAGAAATCTTGAGTTCACAGCAGAACTGTCAAGAAATAGAGATCTCCCATGAACCCAGTACTGCAGTGCAAGCAGTCTAACCCCATTCCCAACAGCCCCCCCCCAGGGTGGGGCATTCCTTACAGTGATTCATCTACACTGACACATCATAAGCCTAAGTTTTCAAACTACATTAGAGTTCAGTGTTTGAGTTGTGCATTCTTATGTGAAAATTGGACATGCGCCCACTGCTGTAATATCAGACGGCGTGTTTCTACTCCCCTGAACTGCTGTCCCCTGCCTTTTCATCCCTTCCCATTAGTCTGCTGCTGGTCGTTTTACTTTCTCTGTGTTTTGCCTTTTCCAGAATGGCATATAGTTGACCGACAGACAGTAGGTACATTTTGAAGATTGGTTTCTTTTCTGTAGTTGGCCCTTGCCTTTCCATGGTTTGATAGCTTGCTTCTTATTAGCTCTGAATAATACATTGCCATGGTTTGTTTAGCCATTTACCTCTTTAAGGACATCATGGGAGCTTTCACGTCTTAACAATTTTGCACAAAGCTTCTATAAACTTCCATGTGTAAGGTTTTAGGTGAACATAACTTCGCAGCTGCTGTGGGTAATACCAAGTAGTAGTGGGATTGCCAGATTATATGGTTGAATATGTTTAGTTCTGTAAGAAACTATCAGTTTTCCAAAGTAATGTTACATTTTGCATTCTTACCAGGCAAGCAAGTTCTTGTCCCGTATCCTCGCCAGCATTTACTATTCTCAAGGTCTTGATTTTTTTTGTTATTTTAATAGGTATGTAGTGTGATGTGGTTTTAATTTGCTATATTCTCTAATGACATCTGATGTTTAGTCTTTCAGCAACTATGCTTATTTGCCAGCCATATATTATCTTGGTGTAGAATCAGTTTTTGCCTTTTGCTCATTTTGATGGTTTTATTATGTGTTGAATTTTTAAGAGTTCTTTGTGTATTTCACATAGAATCTCTTAATCAAATGTGTGTTTTGTAAATATTTACTCCTTTTCTTTGGCTTTTTTTTTTCTTTTTTGCATTCCCCTGACAGTATTTCTTACAAAACAGAATGTTTTATTTTTAATGAAGTCCAGCTTATTATTTCTGTCACATGTGGTTATTTTATTTTCAGTGTTGTATCTAAAAAGTCATTACAGGGTTGGGAGTGTAGCTCAGTGGTACCATCTCCAGCACCAAATAAAGGTCATCACAGGGGCCGGGGATATATAGCTCAGTGGTTCCGGCACCTGTCTTGCAACAGCAAGGGCCCAGGTTCAATCCCTGGTAACCACATACAATACTGGGCGTGGAGACTCACCCCAGCAGCAATCAGTACCATATACCACAGTGCTGGGCGTGGTGGCTCATGCCTGTAATCCCACCACTTGGGAGGCAGAGGCAGGAGGATTGCTGTGATGTGAGTTGGAGGTTGAGCTCGGGGCCAGCCTGAACCACAAAGTGAGACCCTGTCTCAAAAAACCTTTAAAAAAAAAAGGTCATCACAAGATCCACAGTCATCTAGATTTTTCCCTTTATTTTCTTCTAGGAGTTTAAATAGCTTTGTTTTTGTACCAGGGATCAAACTCAGAACCTTGAGATTCCTAGGCAGGCCATGTGCCACTGAGCTAAATCCCTGGCCCATAAATTAATCTCTTGGGTTTGGATTTGGATTGCACTGAATCTATAGGCCAAGTTGGGAACTGATATCTTGAAGTATGGAGTCATTCTATCAACAAATATGTAATACCTC
>PVIR01026046.1:0-24223 GCA_004026965.1 Petromus typicus | reverse complement strand
ATTTCTTCACGATCCTGGCCAAGGAGGCCTGGGGATTTGCCAAGTTGCTTCCTTCTAGAGGGGGTTGGTGTTCGGACCTCGGTGTGTGGATGGCTAAGCAGGGGACTCCTATGCAAGACTCCATCATCAACAAGAGCCCATGTCTTTGACTTTCCACCAGGACCACGTCAGAGGTCCCTAGGGGAAAAATTCTTCCAACCTTTAATAGAGCATTTTTGGAATACCCAACACATTGCACTCTTTGGACACTATAAATTTGGAAAGAACACAACTATTCTGCTTTGTTTCCACTGTGAGGAATCTCAAGTTGAGAGCTAAAGGCTTTCATTGTGGGTATTATTCATACCCAGGAGTCTTTATGCCTTTTTATCTTATCTTTCTTTGACTTGGATTTCTTACTATACTTTTTAGGAAACATACATAGTATATGACACTGTTGTCTAAGACACACACTTTCTGCACTGGTTTGGCTACTTTAAAAATTAAAATTAAACACATAACTTAAAAGGACTCATTTAAAATATACATTTCAGGGCCAGGGATTTAGATCAGTGGTTCCGGCGCCAGTCCGGCAAGCGCAAGAGCCCGGGTTCAATACTGGGTAACCACATACAATACTGAGTGTGGAGACTCATGCCCAGCAGCAATCAGCATCACATACCACAGTGCTGGGTGTGGTGGCTCACGCCTGTAATCCCAGCACTCAGGAGGCAGAGGCAGGAGGATTGCTGTGATGTGAGTTTGAGGCTGAGCTCAGGGCCAGCCTGAACTACAAAGTGAGACCCTGTCTCAAATATATATATATATATATATATATATATATATATATATATATATATATATATATAAAATTCAATGAGATTTAGAGTATTCACAATGCTGTGAAAGCACCACTTTCCCTTAGAATTTGGAAGCACTTTCATCACTCCAAAGGAAAATGCTTTGAGTAATACTATAGTTGAACAAAGTTTTCCCCCTCTCAAGCTCTTGCAGACTGAAATAATTTGGTCATTCCTGTGTTACTGGGCTTTTACTAAGTACATCCACCCTTGGGTTTGTTTCTGTCACACATACCCATTTTTCCTGCCATTTTCTTAACATATACGGACATAGCATGAGACCCTCACTAGATGTAGCCACTGGTTCTTGAACTTCTGGTCTCTAGAATTGTGATTTAATAAACTTTCTTCTGTAACTGATGCAGCCTCAGGTGTCCTGTCAGAGCAACAGAAAATGTGCTCAGACAAGCAGTCACTCCCCCATTGCTCGCTCCCCAGCCCTTGTAACCACCAGTGTTCTTTCTATCTTTATAGCTTTGTCTCTTCTGAACATTTTATCTAGGTAGAATTATACAATGCACGACCTTTTGTGTCTGGCTTCTTTCATTTTCATGTTTCAAGGTTCATCCTAGTTGTAGTGTGTATTGATGTTTCGTTCTTTTTTATGGTTTATTTTGATGGATTGACTGATTCAAAATGTAGATCATCAGAATCTGGAAATATTTCCGATGTTTCCTGTCAGATTCTTCCGACAAATGGGAGGAGAAAAAAAAAATCATTCCAGGCCCCTGCAGAGTACACAATAGAGCGGCTCCCACCCAAAAAGCCAATGTGCCAGGGACGGTCTAATATTACATTCCAGAGGTCTTGGGACCCGGGCACGAGCTGCTTCTCTCCAGAGATACTCTCCCAGAATAGACAGAGGTGTCAGTCAGCATGAAAATAACTGTGGCACGATCCCCACACCAGAGAGATAGCCACAAACATAAGCGCCAAGGTACATGGTGGTGGTGGGGTTCTAAATTAAGTCTTGGGCTGTGAGTTCTATTGACTTGAGTCTGGGCGGGCTGACTGGTCAGTTCTGCCCCTCTGGGGGCATGCATGTCCCTGGTTTGGCAGGAGGTAGGTGAGAAGGGCTTTGGGGAGGCCAAGGTGGAGAAACTGCCAAGAACTGGGGTGTGAGCGCCAGTACCTGGGTGCTGTCTCTAGGCCGGAGACAAACTGAGTGGGGAGAAATGAAGGGAAGCAAGTGGATTTTAGATTCTTGGCTAGAGCGAGGAGAAGTGAATATAACGGCAACTCAAGTCACAGCAAGAGCTCTGCTAATGCGCGGATTGATTATTGACATCAGTGATGATGAGGGACATGGGGAAGGGACAGAGTTAGACGGAAGTGACAGTAGAAACCACAGTCAGCCCAGCCTCACATCTGTCTTCAGTACAATAGACTGTTCTTTTAAAATCTCAATAACGAATATCAAATTTCATCCAAGTTGTAGCATACATACATACATACATATATATATATTTGTATTTGGGAGGCACTCAGGGCTGTGATGAACTTGGGTCAAGTTTTATTTGTGTCACTTCCAGTTGTGCAAACTTGGGGAACTTTGCTCCAACTCTTGGTTTTCTCGTCTGTGGCATGCGAATGAGAACACAAAACTCAAGGGGCTATCGCACAGTTTGAAATATGCGTCGGTGACACATCTGCCACTGAAGTTGGTTCACAAAAGCTTGTTTTTTTCCTCTTCCTCTAAATGGGAGAAAGGAAACAGACTTGTATCTGACAACATCACAACTTCTCGGTGATGTGGCTTTAGTGTCAGGGGCAGAATGCAATGAACGAGCAAATGACACTGTATAGGTCTTCTGGTTGGGAAGAATTCAAGGATTCAATTTGGAAGAGACAGCTGCATCCTGGTGAGAAGCAACTGAAGAAGAATCCAAAACACCGCACAGCGTGTGAAGGCAGGTACCACCCTGGAGAGTCATGGCTGCTGTCCTCTGAGCAGCCTCATCAGATGTCCATGTGGGGGAATACCACTGCATCTGCTTTGGCTGGTGTCTAGATGTCCCCCAAGCTTCAGGAAGTCAGAGGCTGGGCTTCTTTAGAGGTAGCTGGATCTAGAGTGTGTGACACTGGGACAGACTCATGGTGTAATGCTCAAGGGCACTGGGATTAAGAGTGTGGGTGCTGCCTGCCCTAAGGAGCCCAGATGAACTATGAGGGTTAAAAAGAGCCTGTGGTTGCCCCTTGTTGCTTTGCTATCTTCCACTTGCTATGGACTCTTTCTCCTCTGTGCTGCTTGTGTGCCATTCCATCCCCCCTCGGAGCTGACCGACTATGACTGAAACCCCTACAAACCATGAGCCAAAAAACATTTCCTCCTTCAACTTTGAGTGTTGGCACTTTGTCTCAGCAATGAGACCAGTAACTAAAACAGCACCTCATGTTTCCTACTTTGGCACCAATGGATCACATCCAAACAGTCTCTTTCTAAGGTCCCCCTTGCACCCTACTCAGAAGACCATCTCCACATTAACACTATGTTTAATGCTGTAAGTTAGCACTTGGGGGTTCCATACTAGAAGAGCCTGGGATAAGTTTTTATATTAAAAACCTCCCTTTTTCATGAAAACATCCCTAGAAAGTAGGTAATCTTAGTATTTCTATTATGTAGGGGAAAGATGGGAAACTCTGAAAGAACATATTGAAGGTTTCAAGGTTTAAGGTCAGAAATTTGGTCCAAGTAGCCAGACTTCAGAATCACTATTCAAAATGTCATACCCTTTACAAGTCCCACATCAGGTAAGAAGTTACATTCAAAGTGCATAGGGGATTCATGCAACTTTATAGCAAGGACTTCAGTAGACATTTCTTCACAAATGGTGAAAGAGTATATGAAAAAACACTCAATATCTTTTTTAAAAAATTTAAATCTTCATTGGTACATAATATATACACATCACGATAACACTCAACATTGAGAATTTGTACCAGTAAAAGACACATCTTCATTCTCATTTTTTCCCATTCCCCTAAACCTAAACTCCCCTATATACATGAGGTTTGTTTCCTTTTTTTTCTACCGTCACATTCTTTCTTTCCCTTCATTACACCTCATTTGCCTTTGAATATTGTCTATTTCACAATATCTATCATATATTCTAGAACTCATTTACATCTTCAGTTTCTCATGCCAGAGAAAAGATATGCTATTTACACACCTGTGACCTATTTATTTCACTTTTTTAAAAAATTTAATCTTTACTGGTACATTATGAATATACATCATCGTCACATTCAACACTGAGGGTTTGTACCAGAATATGACACGACTTGATTCTCATTTTTTCCTTTTCCTCCCACCCTGTATTTATTTCACTTTTAATTATCAGGTTAAAACCATGATGTGATATTACTTCATGATTAAAATAGTGGCTTTTATACAATAAAACAAAGCAAAACCTGGTGTTGGAGAGGCTATAAATTAAAAGGAGCCCTATACAGCCTTGGGAGGAATATAATTTCTACAGCTGCTATGGAAAATATTTTGGAGGCTCCACTAAAAGGTAAAGGTAAAGCTTTTGGCAGTCCCATCCCTAGGTATAGATCCAGAGGAAATAAAATCAGCTTGTCAAAGAGAGATGTGGGCTACTGGGCTCATGACATTTCCATTCACAAAGTCAAATTATGGGATCAACCGAAAGGCTCATAAAGGACAAAGGGACAACGGAACCTCAGAATATACACCACGCAGCACTGGCCAGCCTGGAGGAAGGAAAAGTCCTTTGTGACAATGTAGATGTGCCCGCAGGATGTTATGCTTAGTGAAATAAACCAGGCAGCAAAACACAAATACTACTTTATCTCACTTCTATTGGGAATCTTTAAAAAAGTCAAACTCACAGAAACAGAGAGTAGAATGATGATTTCCAGGGCTGGGAAGGATTGAAAGGGATATATTGGAGACAGAAGAAGAAGAAGAGGAAGAAGAAGAAGAAGGAGGAGGAGGAGGAGGAGGAGGAGAAAGAGAAGAAGGAGGAAGAAGAAGTAAGAAGAGGAAGAAGAAGAAGAAGGAGGAGGAGGAAGAAGAAGAAAGAATAAGAAAAGAGGAGGAATTTCATAGTCATCGTTTCAGCTCTCTTGCCTACTGGGGTCAGTAGAAGAGAAATCGTGGTCACTATGGGTTGGACTGGTTTGAGGGAAAGGCTCCCAAAGATGTCGGAACATTGTTAGGCATATTTGCACTGAAGACCTAGATGATCTCCCTGGAGACCAAAGGTTTCCAGTGGCAACAGAGAATAACAAATGTTGCAGGTAGCAAAAGTGAGCCACAGAGTAGGAAGAGGAAGGAGGACACAGCCCCCCAGCCAGCTTCTGTGACTCCACACGAGCTGGGGAGGACTGGCAGGTGAGGCATAGACATGAGAGTGAGCAGGAAAGATGCTGGCTGTGGAGAGAGAGAGCCGGAGAGTGGGCAGCCTGGGAGAAGGTGTCATTGACATCTAGGAGACTTAAATCTGGGCTTACTTGAGAGCCAGGTCCACCACGACTAGTTGAGTGATCTATCGGGCCTACAGATTTCCTATTTTAAATAAGGATAATAAAAGTTACTATTCAGGGTTGTGACTTCCAGGATTGGAGAAATGCGTGCACAAGTGCTTCCGCGTAGCTCTCAAGGTTTGTTCTCGCTGTTATTCTGAGTGATGAGTGATATAAATGCTGAGTGCCAATCTTCGTGTGAGTTAGTGTGAATCTAGATTTGCTTTGAGTAGCCTTCCCAATCCCTGGTGAAAAACAGAAGTCCTACCTTCTCAGTTAATGGCCTGGAATCATCTTAATTAGTCTTTTATTTTTGATTAACATCTATCAATTGTACATATTAAAGGAATCTTGTGTGGTAGTTAAATATATGATACAGTATTCCCTGACTGAATTTCAGCCTGCCTTTGTCTTTGCTGCTCTATTTCTGGCCTTTACCAATCATTGTTTTTAAATTTCTTAGATATTTTAGAAGAGAAGGTAAGAAATGTTGGTGTGTGTGTGTGTGTGTGTGTGTGTGTGTGTGTGTGTGTGTGTGTGTGTGTTTCCAACATGGCTGAAAAAGCACTAAAGAGCAGGTCTTTACCATGTGTGCTGTGTAGCCTCAAAGGGAATTGTTACCTGTCATCCCAAAAGTCTTCAGATCACACAACATCTGCCTTAGCTCTTGGCAGAAGGGAAGGATTCACTCGGTAAAGAAGAGAGAAGTACCTGGCCCAGAGTCTTGGGAGATCTTGGCCTCTTCAAACAACAAGACGAAAGAGCTGGAAACCAGAATGCTGGGGACAGTGGCAGCTGCCTAAGTGGCCCAAGCCGGGGCCTGGGTGCTCACACCCTTCGCCATGCCTGGCTCATCCTATCTCCCTCTGGCCCTAGAAAAGGAGTAGAGGTTTCCTGTTCAAATTCCTACGTGTTCCAGGCTGTGTCTGCCCCCAGGGACGGTGGAGCAGAAACCATGCGTGAAGACAACAGAGGAGCCCAGAAGCCAGGCAAGGACTCAGGGAAGTGAGAGGTAACAGTTTTGAGATCCCAGAACCTCGAGGGCCTACAGAGTCCACGCTGCAGCCTCTGCTGGGGTGACCTCCCTCAGTCTGCAATGCCTGTGGCACTGGGCCATGGAAATCGAGGGTGGGGATAGTTCTTGGCGCGGTACACCATGGTCTGGTACATCTCATAATTTCTCTCCAAGGCCTCCCTGGGTATGCTGCCTGTCACAGACAAGGATGTCCTCTGGGCCCCATCCGCATGGCCTGCCTCTGACTCGCTTCCCCAAAAGTGCGGCTGGATCTGCTCAGTGCCATCTGCACAGTCTCACTGGCCACCCGCCCGCCATCTGTTTATAGGCTGTCAGACAGCTGGCTGGGGTGAGGGGGACACTGTGTGACCATCCAGTGTACAATGCTGATTTCCTCCGATGAGAAGGACCCCGGGGCCTTCACCTTACTTGCCCTGGGATCCAGTCAAGCAGATGGACCCCAGATCAGTGTCCACCATGAGTTTGGCCTATGGGAACAGCACTGAAGACAGAGATGTGGTGATTTATTAAGGGCTTGTTAGGTACCAAGGGCTGCACAGCCATCTCATTTAATCCTTCTAGCAACCCTTCAAGGGGCGGGGTTAGAGTGAGGAAGCGAAGGCTCAGAGAAGGGCTGTGAGCTGGGCGGCAGCCCCAGGACAGAGCTGGGAATTAGAGCCCCATCTGCCTGAGGCCAGAAGCACAGGATCTTCTAAGCAGGAAAGAATTCCCTTCTCCCGAGTTTGAGGATCATGCACTGATCTTCCTTTCCGGCTCTGGCCGCACCTACCCTCACAGCCCAGCACCACTGTAGCTGTCTGTGGGCCATTCCCAGGCGCACTCTGGCCTCCACGCCTTTGTCTCTGTGGTTTTCCCCACCTAGCTCTGGGAACCTCTCACGGGAGTGTCGTCCGGTCCGCAGAATCAGCAGTGTCCTCAGCTCAGTGTCCTCAGGGCTGAGCTCTGCAGATTTAATGGTGGCACTGTATATTTTTCTAAATTCCCTCCAATTTATTACCAAGAGGTCACATTCTTGCCTTGTCACGCTGCTTCATGCCTCACCATTCCTCATCAGCCCTACTGTAAAAACACTACAGTTTAATTGCTGCTCTGGGTCTACATTTTCTTGGGAAATTTCTTATGGGTGACACTTTTTACTCGTGTGTGTGTGTGTGTGTGTGTGTGTGTGTGTGTGTGTGTGTGTCTGTGTGTCTGTGTGTCTGTGTGTCTGTGTGTGTGTGTAGCTGGGGATGGAATCAGAGCCCCACAATGTGAGGCCAGTGTTCTGGTGCTGAGCAGTATCTGAGAGCAACACTTTTACTCTAAGACCGCTCGCTGTGAAAGATGTGCCATGTATAAAGTGAAGCCATCCTTCCTCCTCACATTCCTCCTCCACCACGTCCCACGCGAGCCCCGGATGAACCCTGCAGGGGTGTAGTTTGCCATGTGTCTCCAGATGGTTGTGTGTGCATGAAACATCGACATGCATGTAGTTTTGACACAAGTAGGATCGAGCCACACCTCTGGTGGCCTTTGCCTGCTCCCTCTCCCCTGAGCCTAGAATACCCTGTTTTCCCTGCCTGCTCTGTATGCAGGTGGCTGACTCACACACTGGCCTCAGGCCTTTTGGTGTGTTGGCCCGTGGTTCTGCCAGGAAGTGGCAGGGCAGGAGGAGAAAGGAGCCGAGGTCTTTACCCCTCCCCACTTCCAGGTCCTGTTCGACCTCCCGTGTGGTTCTCAGAGGGGCCCAATTCTGTAACCACAGACTCTGTCCGACACTCCTGCAGCTCCAGTGCTCACTGGTCTGTGACAGCTCTGTCTTCCCCTGATCCCTGAAGCCACCTGGTCACCTGGCTCCCTGCTATCACTATGTCCAGGGGGCTTCACAGCCCCTGACGCCTTTTTCCTCTTTCCCTCCGTGCGGAACCTGACCCGAGCAAGATAGCATTTTCACACCTTTCTATCTTTTAAGAGCGTCCTCTGCTTGCTGCTGGAACTCTGTGCTGTATGTACCATTCTGGAACTTCTGTGTTCCTTAGTGCAATGTCATGAGCATCTTTCAAGATTAGTATCTAGTAACCTTTTCCGAAAGCACGCATAGTGCTTTTTTCTGGGAAAATTATAGTTGATTTTCAGATTTTTAAAAAAGCGGATCACAGAGATAAATGTTGGTGAGTGCAGGAGTGGCCAGGGCTGTAGAGAACATGACAACGCTGCTGCGATGAGGGTGACCCATGCCAAATGGCAGCCCTTCCTGTCCTTGGGAAGGATGGCTGGCCCCTGGCTGTAGGGGAAGGCCACATCAGTGCCATCTTTGTGCCACTGTTGGACACTTAGGTCTTGTTCACACATCAGACAGTGCTATGATGTATGTTCAGGTTGCCTCTTGGTCCTTGGAGAGATGTGGGACCGCTGGAGGGGACGTGAGCAGACTTGGAATTTGTACAATCCAGCGAACGATGCTGTGGAACTGACTCCTTCATGACTCCCTGCAAGCAGCAGCCCCTGACTCTTTCTTCTCTCAGGAAGCGAAAAAGGCTTGTCCGGGAGTGAGGAATTGACAGGAATCAAGTCCACCCGGGCTTCCTGGAACCAAAGCCTCATCACAGACTTTCTCATCATATTTAAAGTGGTGGTAATGGGTCTTGCCCACTGCCACCTCCCTTGCCCACCACAACCATCTTTCTCTCAAGGAACCTTGGAGTTGATAGAAGAATGCTGCCACCAAATACTAGAGAGATTTTTTTGAAGAATGTGGTCCACGAGAAAAGCCTGGAAGTCTTTACTACTTCAGCCTTCACAGTGACTCAGTTTGAGTGAATACATGTTTAAGGAGTACCCGAGAGGCGCTAGGTTGGTGCCAGTGCTGGGAAACGTGGGTAAATGAGGTGCTGCCCCTCAGCTGAGATCACATTCTGGTGGGGGTAAGAGTAGAACAGAGCACCAACATGGTGGTTCCAACACCCTGTTGGGTGTCCCCCAACAGGGCCTAACACATCAGAATCTTCTATGGTATCTCCAGCATCCAGGTCCCTGGGCCCGCTCTGAGGGAAAATCTGAACACCAGTATATCTGTGACTCTAAAGAATTAAAACTCCTCAGAC
The DNA here is from genome assembly GCA_004026965.1 of Petromus typicus. Taxonomy (NCBI): domain Eukaryota; kingdom Metazoa; phylum Chordata; class Mammalia; order Rodentia; family Petromuridae; genus Petromus; species Petromus typicus. The sequence continues at coordinate 14,777 of PVIR01026046.1, read as the reverse complement.
AGGCTCACCCAGGGTGGACTGTGAGTCGCAGTTGTTTGTTTTAATTTATATTTTTGAGACAGGGCCTCATGTTTGTAGTTCTGACTGTTCCCAAGCTCAGTCTTGAACTCACAGCAATCCTCCCGCCTCTGCTTCCTGAGTGCTGGGATTACAGGTGTGAGCCACCACACCCAGCACTGTGGTATGTGGTTCTGATTGCTGGTGGGCATGAGTGTACACACTCAGCATTGTTGCATGTGGTTACTGGGGATCGAACCTGGACCCTTGCATTTGCAAGGCAGGGGCCGGAATCACTAAGCTAAATCCCTGGCCCATGAACCACATATTTTAATATGTGTCTACACACATCACAATATGGTTTCATGTGGACTTGCCCAGGCAACCAATCTGCAAGCCCAGAGGGCTGAATTTGGTGTTTTGTGTAGTCCAGAATTCAGGCTTGCACAATAAAAAATGAAAACAGTTTCTAGCTTCTGAAAATCCAGATTTCATTTTTGCTATGGTTGAAATCTCCTTCCTCACAAGTTGTGAGATTCAATACTCATTGTGAAGCCTTAGGAGGTTGGATGTTTGGGGGTGATTAAGATTCAAGGAGGTCATAAGGGTGGGACCCTAATTGGATGGAAAGCAGCTTTCTAAGGATGTGAGACACTTGAGATAGGACGTTTTCTCTCTTGCTGTGGAATGCCTGGTGTTGCCTCTGACTCATTTGAATCCCGTCCAGCAAAAAGGACATCAGTAGGTGTGCTGCTGGAGTTGGAGTTCTAAGCCTTTCAGAAGGAGACGCAGAAATAAACCTTTACTCTTTATAAGCTACTCAGCCTGTGATAGTCAGTTATAGCAACAAAATACAAATGGAGACAATCTCACTAATAGGCCAACAACCAGCTATCATCCTGATCTGTCAGATGAGGAATATATTCTCCACTCTTACATTGCTTCTAACATTCTTTAGTATTTCTCTTACTATTGTCAATTGTCCTGTTGTGAGTGGATTAATGATACTCTTATAGTAGAGTGGCAGGAAAAGCAACTATTTCTTGTCTTCCTATGTATATCAAAAGTTAAAAAATAATCTGGTTGTGGTGGTACATGCATATAATCCCAGAACTCTGCTGGGCTGAGATCAGAGAATCACAAACGAGTCCAGCAGGCACAATTTAGTGACTTTCTAAGACTCTGTTTCCAGTTAAAACGAAAAATCTAAGTAGGGGGTGTAGTTCACTGTGAAAGCCCCAGGTTTAATCCTCAGTACTAGAAAAATAATTTCCAAACTATAAGATAGACTAAAAAGTGTATGTCGCTTATTTTTTAATCTGTTTTTTTTGTCTTTTTCAAATAAGAAAGAATGTATGCTTTTATGAAAGTGTCCGATAGGCAAATAAAGTGGCTCCAATGACTAGGAGCCCACCCAGTTCCTCTCATGTGTGCACCCAGTCTGACTCCTTAGTGCTGGGGCCAAGAGGGGAAGGGAGATGCAAGAGCTTGGATTCCTCAAGCTGCATTAGCCACTAACTCACAATGTCATGAGGGACACAGTGTTCAGTGTCTCCTGGATGCTCTGTGCATGAGGGTTTTCGACTCAGGGAAGCTTAGCCTCCCTTCCAGGGGCATTCAATGCCTTGGGGTCTTCTAGGTTGTAGGAACAAGAAAGTTGGAGGAAGGAGTTGCTGTTGGCCTCTAATGAGCCAAAATCAGGGATGCTGTGAAGCCTGCTATGATGTATGGGACACATTCTGATAGCGAAGATGACTCCTGCTTCCAGTGGCAGGAGTGCTGGGGGTGGGAGCCCCTACTGGAGCAAGAGGGAGCTGATCCCTGCTGACTCTGATGGTCTGCGATGTTACCCTTGGACAGGGAACTTACACACACACACACACACACACATCATTTTCAGTTTAGATGCTGCGAGAAGACTTCGGAGTCCGCAGGAGCAGAGGCAAGTGTGCACCTGGTCACAGTCATGGAATGGTGAAGGCCTGAGCAAAAATCATAAAGGCGGTTCCCAGGTGACTGAAAGTGGGGGATAGAGCTCACAGTAGATGGCAAAATCTATTACAGAAGTGAGCCAGTTGTGTCAAGGCGATAAGTGTATCGACAACCACAAAAGCACAACCATTGGTATCTTTGGGCATCCTTCTAACAGGAAGGATAAAAGCTGCAGTGACAACAGAATTCAGAGAGGCATGGGACGTAACCCTACGTCCTCCACACCACCCAGTGCCACTGCGCTTAGTGGATTTGTAGAATGAATGATCTGTTAGGAGGACTTAGTGAGATGTGCATGTTCTCCGAGGTGGATGGACACAATACTGGAAAACTCTGAGCTCTGCTCAGCCATGCGAGCAGCCTCCGTGAGCTCGTCTGAGAGGTCAGCAGAGAGCACAAAAGGCTGGGCAAAAGGAGGGCCCATTTCCACCTTGTGCCCACCCTGCTGAAGCCAGGGAAGGGGAAGAGAAGAATATACAAGCCGTGCATCCTGGCCAGGCAGGGATGGGGAGAGAAGTCACACAGTGGGGTGTGTGTGTGTGTGTGTGTGTGTGTGTTGGGGAGTGGTTGGCCAGGATGACACAGGACAGACATCTCTGTCTTTAGGCTGTTTGCATGAGGTGCACAATGTCAATCACCCCTCCACAACTGAGTTTCCTATCTGTATTTGCACAGCCCAGTGGTGACTCAGTGAAGGAGAAAGAGGGACTGGGCAAGGTTTGGGCTTTCCTGAACTGTAGGATGTGAATGAGGGTAGTTACACCAGCATCTCAGGAACCAGGGGGGCTGTGGCTGCGCTCTTGCTTATACACAAGTGAGTGAATTACACATGAGGAAGTGAATGAATGACTAGATGATGATTAATGCTCATGGCAGTGTGACATCTAGGGTCACTTCCATTTCCATGAAAAGGGGAGAACAAATCTTTTTTCCCCAAGATGGCTCTAGCAAGACATTTCTCCAAATATATTCTTGTATGGTGTGTCCTTGACCCCTTCTATGGAGAGGGTGGTATCTTTGTGCCTTCCCCTTGTATATATGGGGCTTGAGATGGCTTTAACCAATAGTACCTGGGGAAGTAATCCTATGTCACATCCAAGGCTGCATCCTAAAGGGTAATGGCAGCTCTTCTTTATTTTCTAGGATACCTGCACTCTGAATCCTGGATTTGCCGGTTGCTTAGTTTCAATGTGGGTTGTTCCTCTGAGCTCATGTTGAAACTGGATTGCTGTGTTGGAAGATGGAGCTTTTTAACAACAGTTAGGTCTTTAAGAGGAGTGAGGTCTTGTTCTTGTGGGCTTTGTTACTGTGAGAGTTGGTTATTACAAAGCAAGGCAATCCCTTATGTTTTTTCTCTTCCATACATACCAAGGTGCCCTCCCACTCTCCACTATGAGTCAAAACAGCTCATGGCCCTCATCAGCTGTGGAACTGTGGGCCAGAATAAGTTTTTCTCTTATAAGTAATCCAGGTTTGGGTATTTTGTTATAGTAACAGAAAACAGACTAAGACACATGAAAAGAATATAGCTACTTTGAGGCTACCATGCTGTGAGCAAGCCAAACCACACGGAGGGGCTATGTGCAGGGACTGTGGTCAGCCAGCTTAGTTTTCCTGTTCTCCATTCTGTAGGTGTCTAGGGACCGCAGGAACATCTGTCTGAGACGCCCCAGGTAAGGCCCCAGACATCCAGAAGCCAATTCTGCAGGATCTTGTCTGGATTTCTGATCCAAAAGACTATTACAGGACTATAATACCTGGTTGTTTTAAGCTGCTGACTGTTGGTATGATTTGCTATGCAGCAGTCAGTGACTGACGCATAGTGCCTGAGCGTTCCTGCCTCTAAGTCCCTAGCCCACAGCAGAGGACTCTCACTAAGCAGGGCTGAGATGGAGCAGTGGAGTAAGGAAGTGAGGGATGGCCAAAGAAATTAGCATGCATCTGCTATGCTGTGCTCCTCCAGATGCCTTCAGGAGCCTGTCATTGTGTTACTGGATGTCACATGCACAGCAAGAGCCTCAGAGCTTTCATGGCAGCTGGGGCCCTGGAATTGTGGGGGGGGAAAAAAAACTTTTTTAGAAAACATCATGTTCTTTCCTCTTTGTCAAGCCAGTCTGGCTTGATTGGTGAATCTTGCTGAAAGAAGATGGAATGCTAATATGAGTGGGAAAAGGGAGGAGTGTAGAGAATGGAAATATTTTTGTCAAGCTGTGTTGTGGTGAGGTATTTTCTTCTAGAGAAAAATTCTGCATAGCTCCTCTATGAAGCCACTCTTATAAGTGTTCCAAAAAGGCTACCGGCTAACTTCATCCTCTCACCACAGCCTAACTCCTGCACCTGGTCGAGGAAGGAATTGCTTCCTCTGAGGTCCGTCTTCATTTCACTCTCAGTCCTGGATGGAGGAAGTGTTGGTTAGGATGGGCTTTCAGGCACTGTTAGGGCCATGCCCCGAGCTTCTTTGCAAATGTATTTAAGGACCCTGACTGCGGAGGAGGATTTGTAAAGGGCCAAGACATCGTTGCCTACCTGGACAGCTCTGTGGGTGATATCTGGCATCAGCAGCGGTTTCCTGGCTGAGAAGGAATCGCATTGAATTCTGGAGGCAGGAGGCTGCTCCTTTCAACAAGCCCCACTTGCATCTTTAATGACAAAAGCACTGCTTCCTGGGTCCTGCAGGCCTTAGAGATTTCCCTGACATGGGGTCCAGGAGTTGTCTGGAATACTCGCTGACTGAATCCTGGCAAGAATATCTGAAGAAAGAGGCTAAACTTCATTGTAGGGAAGAGATCTACTCAGAAATCCACATGGTAAATTAACTACGAAAGTGCTTTGTCAACTAGAGCCTTGGAAAGTGGAAGTCTAGTTTAGCTGCCACCTTTTACTGGAAGATTAGTCAGTAAATTTTCAGTTTCCCAAAACAGAAAAGTGTGCAGCTAAATTTATTTATTTCTCACAACCTGACTCTTCAACCGGAAAAGGCTTCAGGCCAATTTATCCACGTGTGCAAGCTGGTGCCATCTATGGGTCAGTTGTGGTGCTGCAGCCCAGCTCTACTAGATGCTGTTAAGGTCTGGACAGCAAAGCCGCATGATCAGTAGATAAAATGTGAAAGTGAATTAAAAATATTCTAAAAATGTAAATCTTTCTTAATATAGCTTGATTTATAGGGGAAGAAGGAACTTTCAGAATTGGAGACAGAAATTACATTGTGTATCAGAAGTTGGAGAAAATTATCTTACAGAAAATTATCAAAAACAAAACCCAAAATGCTTTGTGTATCAGGAAAATGAATTCACTCATAGGTCCCTCAGATTGTGGAGACAGGCTATGCTGGGGGGTGAATAGCTGGCTTGAAACTGCCTACACAGGAAGTGGGTTCTGTAGTTGCCTGTAGTTGACTTGGCTGTATTGATTGATCCAGCCACAAGGAGGCAGTACATATATGGGAGAGGCTGGCAGAGGAAGATAACCAAGGCAAGCGTGAGAGAAGGGGAATCTTGGTGACAGGTGTGTTTGACGAGGAATGGGGAAATTGTGCCACAAGAGATGGAGAGCAACTGCATTTCCCCCACGGAAAGTTAGGCTGGATTTCTTCATGGGTCAGAGGTGAGAGTCAAGTTGAAATGGAACAGAATCTTAGAGCTGAAAGGGATTTCAAAAGCCCCTCTAGCCCATCCCCGCCCACAGTTGGAGCCCATTTCCTTGTGGGAGCCATCTTGTGCCAATGCCTCAGTCATTTTGGATTCGCTTATCAGGAGACTGACAGGGCCATCGGGGAACTTCCAGGATTGGGTTTGCTTGTGTGATTTGGGAGAATTATGAAACAGCCACACTTTGCAATAGGGAGGGCAAAGTTCAAGAGGAAAGTGGTACTAATGACCAGGTGTAGTGTGTCTACTGGAATCAGGCACTTAACTTACATTTATTCTATTGGTACCTCCTCGGAAGGTCATTTCTCCTGCAGTGGGATAAAGAAACCAAATCTTATAAACCCAGTCAATTTGCCTGAACTTACATAGAAGGTCTGAGGAAGAAGAGGACCCAGGATTTGAACTCAGATCTCTGAGGCTTTTACTCCATCACCACATGCTCCTGGTTGGGTTTAGGGGGTTACCCTGACATCACTTATGAGCAGGTGCTTGTTTGCAGAGTGACGGGCTCGGCATCACGTCCAACTATAGTCTCTCCACCTTGCAAATGTCGATGAGAAGGTCAAACAGGTCGGCTAACTCGCAAAGGAAATGTCTGAGAAAAGTCGAGAAGCTCTGGGCCAGTTTCACTGGGAGAAGGCTAATTATGTAATGGGGCTTCAGGTTTATGAGAGAGGTTTCGAGATGGTGGCCCCAGCTGTTCCTCATCTCTGCTCTGGACTGGAGAGGAGGAAATTGGCTTCAGCAGCAGCAGCCTGAGGGTGTCTATATGGAAGAATTTTCTGACCTTGGAATGGGTCAATATGGAGAAAACAAAACAAAAGAAAGAGCACGCCTTTCTCCTGAGGACAGCAAATGGAGACCAGAGTCCTCTTGGTGTGTGGGCTTCGTGGCAGCCAACATCTGTCTCACTGATCAGGCTTACTGGGTGTGTACCTCAGCGTTTGCTCTGACAGTCGCTCTTAGGGTCGCAGGAGAATGTCGTGGGACCTTCTGAGAAAAATCCCCAACCATGATTCTGAGGGGGCTATGTGTCCATGTCAGGTTTTTTTTTAACTTCATTTTTATTTTTTAATACATCTCTGTCAGTCATATTGATCAAATTCACCATAAGGAATTTAGACCTGTATACAATATATCTTAATTTAACAGAGGTGATTAAAGAAACGACATCCACGACAGTCTTTGGAGTACCCTTTATAATGTCCAATCTCCAACAGCAGGGCACTATGCATGGTAAGTGCCAGGGCTACATACTCCTGACTCTGACCTGGATAAGAAAATTATTTAATTTGTATAAGGCTCAGTTTCCTGGTCCGTGAAACTGGGCTAAGGGAACCTTATGGGATAGTTCACAAAAAGCAATAAGATCACTTATTTTTAGGGCTAGCAGAGTGCTTGGCCCATGACACTGGATAAATTACAGTCCTCTTGTCCCCTTGGCTCAAGTCTTTAACATTTGTGTGAGGTCTAAATAAACTCCATGTTTGGAGAATAAAGTAAGTGATTTGGAGTTGATGAGTTCTACGAGGTTACCATTGGCCCTTGTCACAGGGTCAAAGGATACAACCTACACTTGTGGAATGGGGAGACCCGTGGATGGCATCCATGGTCATTATCTCTGTCGTCCTCACGGAGCAGAGACCCTGGGCCTGTCTGGTCTCAGTTCAGATAGTTCCAGACCAGAGTATCTCGGTTCTTTGAGAGCTTCTTCCTGTCCCTTGACTCAGTCCGTCCCACCAGCACTATCTGGTCCCATCTGACCCAGTCTAGCTCTAGTTTTTCTTACATACAGTTTGTAAAGAGGCTCTAAATTATCTTACATCAATTTAGTTTCTAAACTGAACTCTTCTACTGATTTGTTTTGTGGGCTCAGGTAAATCACTTTATCTTGTTGGGCCTCAGTTTTCTCATCTGTAAAGTGGGAATAAAAATCTTACAGCTGTCTGGTATGAATGAGATTAAATTCTGCAAAGCACCTGACTAGAGAGACCTTGCATGCAATTGCCAAATAATAACTAGGAATAGACTGATGATCCAAATCTAGGCCACGGTGGAGCCACCTGGGAGTACAGCTTGACACTGACTTACAATAGTTCCACATAATTTTTTGACCTTCCAAGGATGTGAAGCAATATGCTGATACGCCTTCTGTTGAAGCTGTCTTGAGTTTTGATCCTTGCTTGGGTTAGAGGGTGCAACATAGTCCTCTCTGTTGGGCTGCTGCTGTGAGCTGTTCATTCACAGGAGGGAAGAGCCGGCTACAGTGCTCTGTGTGCTGAGCTAGGATGCATTTTATGTTAGGCTGTTTTCAACCTCACATGGTTGAGGTTAGGCCCACCATAAGTAGAGGAGCTCCATGAATCTAGCAAAATTGGGATCTATCAGACAAGCTGAATTAGCTTACAGAGGGCCTCTCTGTCCTTCATTCCTCAATCTTTTTCTGTTCAGTGGAGAGTAACCTCCTCCCTCGTGGAAGAGACTGTCTTACCACCCTCACTTTAGAGCAGCCAATCTGATTGGCTGGTGGTGGCATCAGGGAGTGGGATCCCCAGTCTCACTTCCTGTACAGGTGCCAGGGTCAGGTGCTGCTGGCTTTGCTTTCTGCTTTAGTTCTCCACAAAGACAAGCAAAGGTGTCCTCAGAGGTCCACATCTTCTACACATGGTCTTCCGGGAGGCCAGCCTTTGGGGGGTAATGAGACGTTTGCGTAGGCATTCATTAATCCAGCATTTCTGCACCGTTGACCCTTTGAGTGGGCTGAACCTTTGTAGCCTGTGGTTGGTGTAGAACATTCTTCAGCGTCCTTCTCACTAGACGCCAGGAGCTTGCCTCACCGGAGTCAGTGAAGGAGGGAAAGACAGAGGAGGGGAAGGAGGAGAAAGAGGAAGAAGATGACAAGGAAGAAGGGGAGGAGGCGTGGGAAGAGGAACAGAGGAAAGGCGCGGTACGCACCTGTGTGAGTGCCACTGAACTATGCTGAGAGGTGGGTCCGTGTCTGGCCTGTGGGCCTCCAGTTCTTTGTATTAGAACTCAAAAGAAAAAGGGGATTTTTACTTCAATCAGCCTTTCAACTCTTCTTAGTCTGTGCTACCAGGTGACTCAGTGAAGTTAATTTCTTCATTCGCAGAAAGAAAATTGCAAAAGGGAGGGAAGGAGGGAAACTGAGGCAGGAGACAGCAGCAACTGGCTTCTCTCATACTCTCAAGGATGAAGGGCATGCAGAAGCCGGGGAAAGGGGTGGGCAGAGCCGCGTGAGCCGCCCGGTGTTGAATAAACCAGTCTCTGGGGTGAACGCGCTGGCAGGTAAATATTAGTGACCATCCTCACACCAGCTACTGGGCAACCGATGCGCAGGAAGGACACACAGCTCCTTGTGCAGAAACCACAAGTTTTTCTCCCTCCGTCTCCCTTCCCAGCCAGTAGTGCAAACTGCCCTGGCGCATCCTCCCCTGTCCAGACCCTGTGCCCTGGGTCACACGCAGCTGCCAGCTGGCTCCGACAGGTCCAAGCGCTGGAGCCTAGACTCACGGAGACCAGGGGGCAAAGGCAACGCAACTCCCCACCTTGCGCCTTCAAGAATAATCACTGTCTTTTCAGTGGCCAGCTCTGCCCAGTGCCAAGGCCAGAACTGTCTGTCTCGCCACCTTTCAGCTCTTGTTAAAAAGCAGAAGCCGTGTCAGGGCCAGGCAGGGCCACGGGACAGAGAGCGCTTTCTTTTCAGCGCTGGATGAAATTCAGTGTTTTAATGAAAGCTCTTATGAGCCCCAGCTGGCGGCCCATTTTCCCTGAGCTGGAATAAGAAATCGCCTTAGTCACGCTTCAAAAGCGTAATTACCATCATCGTAATTGATTAGTATTTATTTTGGTCATTAATAGTTATACACTCCCTTGTTACATGTGGATTAAATGGCCCAAGAATATTTAGGGCACGCGGCAGCCTTATTTGTTTTCCTCCCTCCGGCACAGATCTCCGCCCCTCCGCTGTGCGGGGTAACCCCTGGATTTCACGACACCCAGACAGCGCCTCTCTGGCTTCTCATGATCACACTGCTGTGTTATAGTGGGTGATCAGTTGGGGTGAAAACCTGGAGACTCAAAGCAGATCTAAAGACAGCTCGGGCTCAGCTCATCGGGGTTTCTGAGGATGGACGCAGGGCCTCGCGTATGCCGGGCAAGCGCTCTACCACAGAGCTACATCCCCAGCCCTGGCCAGGAAGAGGACAAGAAGGTGTCGATATTTCCAACTTGCACTAGAGGTCAAATGCAGGAAGAGGGATTGGCAGAAAGGAGATAATTTGAACAGCAATGGAATTATTTTTCTTTTGCTGGAGCCCCCGGAAGGAGGCAGTTCGCAAGCATCAGCGACAAGAGAAATGATAGCTTTTGCTTTCGAGATAGTTCGGGATCCACCTGCTTTATGACAACCCAAAGATGATAATATCCCAGCTATTTAAAATATGAACCTAGTTTTCCAAGTTGCCCAAACTCTTTTTTTTTTTTGAGACAGGGTCTTGCCTTGTAGTCTAGGCTGGTGCTGAGCTCAGCCTTGAACTCACAGCAGTCCTCCTGCCTCTGCCTCCTGAGTGCTGGGATTACAGACGTGAGCCACTCCCGGCACTGTGGTACGTGGTTCTGATTGGTGGTGGGCAGGAGTTTCCACGCCCACCATTGTAGTATGTGGTTACTGGGAATTGAACCTGGGCCTTTGCACTTGGAAGACAGGTGCCTGAACCACTGAGCTAAATCCCTGGCCCCACCCAAACTTTAAGCCTTGATCAGGGAAAGTCCTGGAGGAAGTGACTTGATTTACACGGCACTTTCATTGGAGCCACTTTACTCCCCTGTTGTCTCACCTTCTCTTGACACTGAGCTCCTGAGACCCTCAGGACTTGGCAGCCAGGAAGACAGATCCACAGGGCCTGAAAGGTGGGAATCGGGCTGGAGAGGCAGCTCAGGGGTGGAGCACTTGCCTAGCATGTGTGAGGCTCTGGGCTCCACCCCCAGTTCTGAGGGGAAAAGCTTGACAGTCCAGGGGACATGCTGTGACAGCTCCTCTTGTTGGCCCTACAGAGACAATGGGTGGGAACGTAAATTGGTTAAACCAAATAGAGGGTTCGCCTCCTCCCCAGCCATCCAGCTTCTTGATTTGATGTAAGGGGATCCCTTAAGCTCAAATATACTAATCAGAGCTCTTTGCTAGAAATTTGGGAGCCAGGACCATTTCAAAATACATGTTGGTATCGAAAGGGAGGAGCGTTTGTACACAACTCTCTATTCTACCATGTGGATGAAACCGGCCAGTTCTTGGTGGAGAGAGAGAGGGAGGGAGACCCGGTGACATTTGAGAGTTTGCTTCTCTTTAATCTTGAAACCTGGAGAACAACACTGAGAAGAGCTAGATATGTGGTGTCTTGCACAGCTCTTGGAAGCACCATTCCCATGGCCACTAGCGACAGTGACCCCCAGGGTTGTGCTGTGTGTGGCCTATGTAACTGTGCATAATGACCTTACCTGGATATCTCTGCCTTTTCTTCAGCTCACTTAGAGATATATATCCCAGTACTCTATTATTCACTCTGCTGTCTGCTGAGTGCAATTGGAATTGAGTGTATGCTATTGGATCCCAAGGAGACCCAAATGATAAAATGAGAATATTTTTCTCCACTGTGAAGAAAAAAAAATGATATACTTCTTCCTACCCCATCCCAAATTATTCTTGCGAGGTTCTAGGATGTACTTGTCTTTTAGCTAATTTATTAGGCAGCCAGGGAGACAGGAACCGGGGTGAGGGAGGAGAGGATAAGCAGTGTGCACCCTGAGACCCAGCTCTGGTGCTGGGGTGCAAGGCCCTGTGAGGCTGCCGGGCTATGTCAGGGGTGCATGAGCGCAAGTGATTTCCGGAAAGCCTCCAGGCTGGCTGTGTGGGTACAGCTGCACGGTTCCACGGTGGTACTGATGTCAGTGCAGACTCAACAGTGTTTCCCAGGGGGAACTGGGCTGCGAGGGGATGTGGTGCTCCAGAGGGATGGGAGGACACGGGGTGAGAAGGAAGGTCGCCAGGCAGAATAGCTGCACATTGACTCCAGGGAAAAGGGAATCAGGAATGGGTCTTGAAGACAATTTAAACTCAGGTCTTGCATTCAATACCCCACCCCACCCCCATCCCAAAGGCAAAGACTCCATAGGAAAAGATGGAGACACTTAATTTCAGGAATGAACAATAATGACGGGATGCTTTTGAAAGAGGGTGGGAGAGGGACCGGCAGAGTTCTGAGTAAGAAGACAAGGGCAGACAATTCAAACAATCCCGAGGAATGTAAATAAGTGTTCTACAAAGGGACGCGGTAGGACGCAGTGGGCTTAGTGTGGATTCTGAGACCAGCCTCATGTGGGTTCATGTCCTGGCTGTGTGGGGCTGTAGGGAGCCACGTGAACTCTGTGAGCCTCCAGGATGGGGATAATAATACCTAATTGCATGTGGTAAAGCCCCAGACACAATAAATATCAGAGCCAGAGAGCCACCCAGGAAAGAATGTAATGCCAGAGAAGGGTCCTGTGATGAGGAGAGACACTCAATTTTGCTCGGTTGCTGTTATTTTTTCCTTTTACTGTTCTTTTTTTTTTTTTTTTTTTTTACAGCGCGGGTGATCACATCCCAGACCTCTCATTATATTTTCAATGCTGTTCTGTGTTCTTACATGGATCTTTCCTACTGCAGCTCTGGTTACTGGTTCCATCCCCCAGCCAAACATTTTCTGAGTTATGGAGCTTGCACCCTGAACAGTAGTGAACATGCTTTGAAGATCTACCTCAGGCTGTATTCGTGCTGTTAGAACTTTCACCTTGGCCCCACCCTTTCATCTGGTGTACTGTTTGGGTTTGGTTTACTAAGGTTGCTTTTATCTTCTCTCTCACTGCCCATTTGTATTAGGCATGTATTGTCACATCATAAATTATAGTTGCTGCCTGACCTCTGAAAGGGACTGGTTCCAGGATTCTGGCGGATACCAAAATCTGTGGATGCTCAAGTCCCTTTTAGAAAATGGTTTATTCTTTGCAGACAACCCATACACATCCTCTTATATACTTTATATTGTCTGCAGATGACTATATAATACCTAATATAATGATAAGTAAGGAGTTGTATTGCAGCTGGGGGGAAGGGACTCAGGCCTGTAATCCCACACACTCCTAGAAGCTGACGAGTGATTGCAAGTTCTGCATGAGCAGCTTTGTGAGTCTCTGTCTGGAAGTAAAAAGCCTGAGGGTGTAGCTCAGTGTGAAGGTCCTGGGTCCTATCTATAGCACTATCAAAAAAAAGACAAAAAGTGGTACTATACAGTCCAGGGAATAGTGACAAGAAAAAGAAGTCCATACATGTTTGACACAGATTCAATTTTTTTCTTCAGTATTTCTGATCTGAAGTGGTGGAATTCAAAGCTACAGAACCTGTGGATACAGAAGGCTGGTGGTATATCAAAATTTTTAGCTTAAAACAAGACACATTTGCTACCCTCTAGTTTCTGCCAGTCAGAAATTCCAGGGTCTCTAAGTGAGGTCATTCTACTCTGTGTCCTGGGAAGCTGCCTTTCTAGGTCAGCCTGGCACCCTGGCACCCTGAGGGGTTGAACTGCTTCCAGCCTCAAGTCTCCCCCAGACAGACCCTGTCACAGTCTGGGGGCGCCTTCACCACATGGCCGAACTCCTCAGTGCAAGGGTGGGGGATGAAGTGCCAAGTCAAGTCACCATCCCTTCCGGGACCTGTCTCCAGAGTTGGCCACTGTCCTCCCTGGCATACTCTGAGCCTTGCAAGTGAGTTCTGAAGTCCTGCTGACCCCACAAGGGGTGCAATTGACCAGAGGGGCATCCAAGGATTGCTGGCCATTTCAAAACCCACGGCAGCATCGAGGTCAGTCAGTCCTCCCGTCCTGACTCGGGTTTCAGGACTTCAAGATTGATTTTCCTGGTAGTCAGCAAGATGCACGTCTGTTAAGCAAGGGTTTCTTAACCTTGGCGCGACCCACACCAGGAGCTAGAGAACCTCTCACCGTGGGGCACTCCGTGTGCTGTATGGTGCTTAACAGCATCTTCGGCCTCCACCCATTACACAGCAGCAGCTCCATCTCCACTCACGACTGCAAATGCTTCCAGATATTGTCCAGTGTCCCTAGATACATGGGGATGGTGCGGGCAAAATTGCCCTTGACTGAGAACCCTGTGTTAAGACCCCTGGGCTGTGGAGCAGCCACCTGAATTGTTCTAGCTACAATACACACTTGAACTGTAGAGTGCGAAGCATTGGGTATGTAGGTGGCTTGGTCTAGTTTGCTCCTTTTGACCTTGTTTTGACTTTTTTCTAATGAGCTACATAGAGCCCAACAATTTTTACAAGACTTGTGCTTTCCTTAGTTTTCTTCCCCTACCATTTCCCTTCCTCCAAGGATATGTTTTCATCTTTTTCTTATTTACAGTGGATGCTTGACGTGCCAACTCAGTTCACTCCTGAGAGCTGGTTGTGACTCAAGGTGCTCAACTGAGGCTCAGGCTCCTCCACACAACCTTCCAAGTGTCCCTTCTCTACACAGCCAGATTTCAGTGACCTTACAAAGACACTGCCCCAGGATTTCTCAGTTAACCTCACTCAGGAAAGGAAGTGGCAGCGTTCCTCTGAGAGCTCTTTAACGGTTAAATCTGTATCTTAGACCGTCTGGAAACACACTGGCTGGCATTTGAGTCATCACTCAAGACTTGGTTCATAAGTTAGAACTAAAGATCCAGTTATAATCCAGGGTGTTTGTATGTCAGGCCAGTCATAGCTCAAGGATCAACTGTGTCCCCATCTCTACATAGGCTTGAATCACTACTTTTTTGCCTTCTCAGCCTTTTATAATATGCAGTAGTCTGCCATGGTGCAGATATGGGCGACTGCTCTGCTAGTGTGTCTGAATCCCTCACATAGCTCTGGGTTGCAATTTGGCCTGGAAAACATTATTGTTTCTTACATATATCTGCCTGTGCCTAGAAGGACTGGGCTAGGAACCAGCCCCCTTCCTTTTTTTTTTCCCTGGAATTAACAATTGCCTTTTTATTTTTGCTTCCCTCTTCAGTTTTCTATGTATTTATCACTAATTCAAC
>PVIR01026045.1:0-24135 GCA_004026965.1 Petromus typicus | reverse complement strand
ATGTATGTGGAATTATCTGTGGCTGTGAAATGAATGATAACTATTATTCAGTGCAAGCAAAAATGGTCGCTTTGCTTCCAGTGTATGCTTTGGGAGGCACAGCCTCAGAAAATCCAAAAATAATGGATTAGACTGATTGAATGTAGTTTCCCAAATATCAGAACCTTAATTATTTCTAATTTCATCTTTAATTCTTGGGGATGACATCTGTGGGTGTGTCTTGACCTTTTCAAATTAGGTGATCTATGCAGAAGGTTGCTATTTTTCTAACATCAACAGTGAAATGTAACCTTGCAGTCCTTGGTAATTTTGCAATTTTTTCCTTTACATACTTGTTTTGCATTTTGAGAAGACAACAGTTAGAAGCCTGACTCCCTGGCCTTCTTTGCAAGTTAATATTTCCTTTATTGTCCTGAGTGTTTCTGCCTTGGCATTTATTTCTGCACAGTCACCTAGGTTTTCTTGCACCTGTTCCCATAGCCCACAGGAGCTAAATGTCCTCACACCCTCCTTCCCTACATACACAAGCCTGGTCCCTATTTTTTTTTTAATTGGAATCTTTATTGGTACATTACATATACGCATCATGATTGCACTCCATAATGGGGATTTGTACCAGTATAAGAAACAACTTAATTCTCATTTTTCCCCATAGCCCTACCCACCCTACCACCCCCCATATACATAAAATTTGTTTCCTTACTTTTTTTGTTATAATCTCATTGTTTTTCCCCCTTCACCCTATTTTACTTTGAACATTTTCTATTTCACAATATATAACATACAATTCTAGGACTCATTTACATCTTTATTTTCTCATACCAGAGAAAAGATGCGATATGTACCTATCTGTACCCTATTTATTTCACTTATGAGGATATCCTCAAGGTATGTCCATTTAAGTAGAAATAATTCAAACTTATCTTTTTTTTTTTTTTTTTTTGAGACAGGGTCTCGCTTTGTGGTTCAGGCTGGCCCTGAGCTCAGCCTCCAACTCACATCACAGCAATCCTCCTGCCTCTGCCTCCTGAGTGCTGGGATTACAGGCGTGAGCCACCACGCCCGGCACTGTGGTATGTGGTACTGGTTGCTGCTGGGTGTAGGTCTCCACACCCAGTATTGTTATGTGGTTACCGGGGAATCGAACTCGGGTCCTTGCGCTTGCAAGACAGGTGCCGGAACCACTAAGCTAACTCCCCGGCCCCAACCACAGCTTTTTTATCCAGTCTCCAGTTGATGGACACTTGGGTTGTTTCCAAGATGTAGCAATCAGAAACTGAGTTGCTATAAACATGGGTGCACGTATGTCACTATGATATGAGTCTTTTAATTCTTTTGTGTATATACCTAGCAGGGTGATGGATCGTCCCTATTTTCCAGATGAGCTGACCCTCTATTCTACAGTATTGGTGATGTTGCCCTTGTCACCGTCTTCCCTCTGTTCTTTCCTATGATCGTTATTATAAGGTATTTTTATATATCAGAAAATTTGCTACTTCCTTGATGCACATTGCCTCTTTAATCCTGGTTGTTTGTGAAAGAAAAAAAAACAACTATGGTTTAGGTAGATTGGTTTTTAAATTATGTACCGGTTGCAGGAAAACACAGGGCTAGAAAATGGCGAAGCTGGGAATGTAAAACAGGCCTATTCATCATTCATGTTATTAACCACTGAACATTTCCTTCTTCACTAGAGACACTTTCCACCGTGACTTGGACTGTACATGAGCCAAGGTCTAAATAGAAAGTCCTCCTCACTGTACTTAGGCCATAGCCAATTCTCAAGCCTTTAACATTTCATTGTCACAGCACTGGAATTATTCTGTTTTGTGTCATTTGCCATTCTGTCACCCAAGTCCTGTCTCTGCAGGCAGGATGTAAGCTAGCTAGGATTCCACAGGCACACACGATCATTAGGGGACAAGCCGACTAAGAGCATCCCATTTCTGTAGCCAATGGACACACTGGCCAGTGGAATTTTTCAGCAAGTTCCATGCAGTGGGTCTAGATTCCAGAGGACATCCAAAGGATACATGTAGGATGCATGTCTCAGTGGTTTGGCAGTACTGTTTCTGGCTTATCTTTCTATGAATCGTTACTGAGCATATAACCTATATGTGCTATGATGCACTGAGCATATAATCCATATGTGATAGAGCGTGTCAGGCATTGAGGGAGGCATAGGAACATGAGGGAAATGATGACAGATGTGACTGGCATGACACCATCAAATAGATTTAGTTGGCACTGTAGAAATGGGAAAGTGAGAGGTTCTCCTCAGTGTCCCGGAAGCACGATGTAAGAGGCCCCTCCCCTCACCCCCTGCCACAGACCGAAAAGCTGACTCATCAGATTGGCTGGACGCTGTGCCGAGGTGAATTTCATTTATAATTTCAGTTCCATCCCAGAGCCCCGCCTCTCCTCCCTCTCCAGTGAAATTTGCGAAGATCACTCTGTTGCCTGATTGACTGAGTTTGTTAGGAAGATTGACAGAGAGGCGAAATGTACGCTGTCACATAAGGCGCAGTGCGGAGGCTCTGGAGCCGACTGGATCCACATTTCACAATTGCGGCGCAATCATCAAGGCCCACACAATTGCTCTATTAAATTAAATGACTGCAGTCTCCATCTGTGCATGCTATCTCCACACAGTCCAGGCTCCTTTCCCGCCAATCGCCCGCAGGTGTGCAAATAAGCGCTCACAGGCCACACCAGATGTCAGGGCCTAATTAAAATAGAGAGCGAAAATGCTCTTCTCTAGACACAGAGCAAGCAGTGCTTCTCGGCTGGGTTTCTTGGGATAGAAAATGGCAAAGCCCAAAAATGTAATTCTAGTTGTAGAAGCAAATGACTGCATGAAGTCCACCTCCTGAGACCCACTTAGCGAGGAGCGGAAAGTCACAAAAAAACCATGTCATCCTCCTGTTCAACATCCTCTTCAGTTGGCTGTCATCTCACAGCTAAGACTGCTGCTTGAAAGACTAAAGGCTGTCTTGGAGTTAGGGATCCCTGGCTGTGATTCATGCTGGAGCCAGACTGGTGTGGGGACAGTAGGCTGTCCGTTCAGTTTTGACCTAGGGAACAGCCATGACATCTAGGCTCTGAGTAGAATTGAAAGGTTTAAAGAGCAGTGAAGATCTGTCAATCATCTAACATACAAGGAAGTCATGCATTTTTATAGCCACATGGTCAGTAGCATGTGTCCCCAAAGAATGGGGGTCACAATAAAAATCTATAATGACTTAACTCTGTAAACCTTCCTTGGCCTTCTTTCCTACTGTACTCAGCCTTTGTTTTTCTCCTCCCAGTTTGTGTCATTCTTCTTTTGCTTTTTCTTCACTCTCTTCTCTCTAACCTCAGTGCCTCCATTTGTGTGTGTGTGTGTGTGTATGTGTGGTGAATAACAGTCCTTGGAATTAGGATTGTCTGAGCATGAGGTCTGGCTTTGGCATATTTTTGTTTAGCTTTAACAGAGTATACTTTCTTCCCTGATTTCTTAAATTTAAAAATCAGATGAGTTCCAAAGTACTTTCTCAAAAAATCAAAATTATTTAGTACATGAGTTGTTCTCCATTTATTTCGTTAGGGACTCCATGCAACACTCTTATTTAGGACGGACCTTTTCCTCCTCGCCGTGGTATTTCCCACGTGGTACACATGGTAATTGGTCAGTGCTCTTTTACATTGGCACTGCTAAGCGTGTACATTATAACATGACCTTAGAATGAATCAAACACATCAGAACCATGATCTCATGGATAAGAAAAAAGTTGATTTAAGGAAATATTAAGAAAATCAAAGATGAGATGTTCCACAGTCTGGGCAAAGATCATGGTTATTACTTGAATGCTTTCCATTTTAGAGACAGCTGGTATTTACATACTCACTGTAAATTGAGTGGAACAGATATGAAGTAGACACTACCACTGCCATCAACCCTTCTGTCACTAACCTAGACTCTGAGGCACTGACAGTTAATAAACTGACTGAAGGAGACAGGACTGGGAGGGAATCGTGGTTCTGGCCGCCGTGAGGAAGCCGCACACCTTCAGCTACACTGCTGCACCTGCACATGGAATGCTTGTGAAAGATGACAGTGTAACCACTTCTGTGAAACACACTCTTACATTCTCAACTCACTTGTTCCTTTTACAGATTAAGTAACTTACTGCCAGCATTGAGGGGTGACAGTATTATTCTTTAATATGATTTAATAATATAGCACATAGTCAGTAGCATCTACAATCCTCATGCCTGCTCTGGGCAGGCTGAGGATCCTGGGTTATCTCACACATGAGGCGTGCTTATAAAACAATGAAAATAATATTTAAAGAATCAGCTTAAAAATTGTGCATTATTCCGATTGAAATCCCAACAGCATATTCACAGCCCCAGAGAAAATAATCCAGAAATTCACCTGGAACCACAAGAGACAGAATGGTAAAAGTAGTTCTAGGCAACAAGGACATGGCAGGGGGTTTCACAATCCCTAACTTGAAACTATACTATAAAGCCACTGTGATAAAAACTGCATGGTACTGGCAAAATAAAAGACCTGAGGATCAGTGGAACAGATCAGAAGATCCAGAATCAAATTCAGATACACTAACTTATCTCATTTTTAACAAAGAAACCAAATATCTTCAATGAAGGAAAGACGGCCTCTTCAATTAACGGTGCTGGAAAAACTGGGCTTTAACCTACCAAACACTAAAGCTGCATCTCTCTCTTTCACCATGCACTAAAGCAAAATCATAGTGGATTAAAGACTTAAATATTAAAACAAACACTAAACCTTCTGAAAAACAGATTAGGTAAAGCTCTTGGAGATATCAGCTTAGGGAAGGACTTTATGAACAAAATCTCTATAACACAAGAACTAATAGAAGGAATTAACAAGTGGGATCTCATTTTCTGCCCAGCAAGAGAAACCATCAGCAGAGCAAAAAGATAAGCAACAATTTGGGAAAAATTTTTTACCAGCTTTATTTTTTTATTTTCAGACAAAGGGCTACTATCTAGAATATGAATATGTAAAGAGCTTTAAAAAACCAGCCCCCTCCAAAAAAAATTTGAAGATCCAATTCAAAAATGAGCATCTGAAATGAACAGACACTTTTTAGAGGAAGAAACAAAAGCACCTAAGAAACATATGAAGAAATGCTCAATATCACTGGTCATTAGAGAGATGCAGATGAAAATAACAGATTTCATCTTACTCCATAAAGAATGGCTGCTATCTCGAAATTAATTAGCAACAAATACTGGCAAGGCTATGGGGAAAAAGGAATCCTTCTCCACTGTTGGTTGGAATGTATACTAGTGCAACCACTATGGAGATCAGTGTGGAGATTCCTTAGAAAACTAGGATTGGAGGTCCCATGTGACCCTGTAATTCCACAGCTAGGTATAAACAAAAGAGTTACAGAATTCATATCACAGTGACATATGTGCATGCATGATCATAGCAGCTCAGTTTGTGATTGCTAAATCTTGGGAACAACCCAAATGCCCATCAACTGGAGGCTGGATAGACAGGATGTGGGTTTTTAAATAAAATAGATTATTACTCTGCGATAAAGAATAATAAGTTTGAGACATTTATATTCAAATGTACGTACCATGAAGACATACTAATAAGTGAAATAAATAGGTAACAGATGTGAAAATGCTGTATCTTTTCTCTCATATAAGAATCTGAAGATATAATTGAGTCCTACAGTGTATGATAAATATTGTGAAACAGAAAATATTCAAAGGGGGGGTAGGGGCATATAATGTAGGGAAAAATGTGATTTAAAAAAAAGGAAGTAAAGCTTATGAATATACAGGGCAGAGGGCTGTAGGGTGGGCAGGAGAATGGGAAAAATGAGAATTAAGTCATGTCATACACTGGTACAAATTTTCAATGTTGATTATAATCATGTGTATATAAAATGTACCAATAAAATCAATTAATAAAAATACTGTGCATAAAAGTCATTATTTTACTTTTCCATATTCTATATCTATATATATAGATATATATAGATATATACCTATAGATATATCGATATATATCTATATAGGTATATATCTATATACTATCTATATATAGATATAGATATATATCTTGACTTTTCATTGCACAGAGTTAAATGTGTGATGTTTTGATGTAGATATGCATAATGAGGACTTTTAGAGTCAAGCAAACAGATGCACTATCTCATGTAGTTACCTTTGCATACATGTAGTAGGGCACTTAATCTTAGCAAATTTAATACATTATTATCAACTGTAGTCCTTGTGCTATCCCTGTCTCTGCCCTACTTTGCTTTGAACTAAACTAGAAGTGATGAGAAAGTAAATCTGTGATGGGGTGAACCTGAGATGGTTTCCAGGATCCCTATCCTGGTATCACATATACCTTCTTCATTTTACTCACACAGTACTCTTCTAGGCGCTGTGGGGAAGAGTTTGGCACATGCATTTAAGGTACCAGGTCACTTGACCTTAAGTAGAGTGAGTAACCTAGACTGGTCTAGTCATATGGTGAGCCTGACAAAGGGCTCTTCCAAGCAAGAGAGATTTGAAGCTTGAGATAGATTTTCCACTGCTGGAATTGCAAATGGATGGTTGGATGGATGGACAGATGAATAGACCCTCATGACAAAGAACACCAGTGGCCTTTGGAGCTACGAATATTCCCAGCTCTGACAATTATCAAGAAAACAAGAACCTTGAGAACAACGACCTAAACTTGGCCAACAATCTAAATCAACTCAAGAGAAGCATATGCTTCTCCAGAACCTCAGTAAAGGAACTCAGTCCAGTAGGTAAGTTGATTTCTGCCTTAGATCCTGAACAGAGAACCCAATCATGGCTTTTGTGGAGTTTTGACCTGCAGAAACTGTGACTTAATACATGAGTACTGTTTTAAGCTGTGAAGATCATAGTGGTTTCTCAGATAGAGCAGAAAGCTAATATGGTACCGAAAGCCCTAAATGGTAACCATAATTATATCACTGCAATATTTTTACTATATGTAAATGCATTCAACTGAATCATTAACTGCATTTTTTCAATTGTAGTTCTCGACTTTTACTGCTTATAAAAACCAAATTCACAGTCTAGTAATAATCATAATATCTAACATTCATTTCACAATTGTATGTTCATTTTGCTAAGTGCTTTATGCACACTCATTTAGTCTTCATGAGCTCACGAAGTGGGTACACATTATGATCCTTATAACTAAGGAAACTACAAATAGAGAAATATTGCAGGCAATGAAAATACTACTGCTTAAAGGAAAAGTCACTGCTAACAGTAATTTATTGAAAACAATTTATCCTCCTCAGTAATGGTAGGATTCTTCTGATTTTCATATACCTTTAGACAGGTATCCTACCCTCCCAAGCTTATATTTTCTTATCCGAACAATGACAATAAGAAAAAAGCAACAAATAGAGTAGGGGATTTAGCTCAGTGGTTACAGCACCTATCTTGCAAGCACAAGGGTCTGGGTTCAATCCGTGGTAACCACATACAATACTGGGTGCGGAGACTCACACCCACCAGCAATCAGAAGCACATACCATAGTGCTAGGTGTGGTGGCTCATGCCTATAATTCCAGCACCCAGGAAGCAGAGGCAGGAGGATTTTGTGAGTTCAAGGCTGAGCTCAGGGCCAGCCTGAAGCAAACAACGTGAGACCCTGTCTGAAAAAAAAAATGTATTATAGTAAAAGATATTATTCTCAACCCTCTCCAAATACTTCCACTATTCTTTCTTCCACCACACTTTCCACTTATCCTATTGTTCTTGCCATTTTCCAAAGCAGTTCAGGAAGTTTTTTGTGTCTAGAAGAGGGGTGATAAAAAACCAAAACAAGACTAGGTGAATGTTACCGTCCAATGCGAAGGCACACTTGTAGCACCATTACAGTGTGCCTCTATGTGCCTTATTCACCCGATTCAGCACTGTGCAACTTTTGACTCTTTCCAGAATCAAAATGACCATGAAAGGTAAACATCTTGAATTGATTTATGCCAGTGAAGTAGCTATTACAGTGTAATCAAAGACACTTGTGAAAGATTTTCAGAACTGTTTCAG
Source organism: Petromus typicus (assembly GCA_004026965.1). Taxonomy (NCBI): domain Eukaryota; kingdom Metazoa; phylum Chordata; class Mammalia; order Rodentia; family Petromuridae; genus Petromus; species Petromus typicus. The sequence continues at coordinate 16,041 of PVIR01026045.1, read as the reverse complement.
GAAGCGAAGAATAATGGGAGAAATGTGTCTGAAGAAATTGGGAGTCTTCTGAAGGGGATTAATGACAATGGTCATTTATTGTGATACATTTCTTAACCATCACCATATTTTTGGTTATACCATGTCATGTGACTCCATCCATATTATAACAAATGAGAGAAAATTTTCAAAGCCACATAGCATTCCATTACTTATCAATATACCTAAATACCTATCTCATATTTTCTTTATTCATCCATTTGTTGATGGACACTTAGAATAGTTCCCCAAATTAGCTACTATGAATAGTTCTGCCCTGAACAAGGGAGGGAAGAAATATGTTTTTGACATGCTTATTTCAAGTCTTTTTGGTAAAGATCTAGAAGTTAAATTTCTGGATCATTTATAGTTTGAAGAATCTTCACTCTATTTTTCCTAATGGCCATACAGTGGTACCTCAGTTCCCTAACAATTCTTTTCACATTTCTAGTTGCAAACTGAATCAGTTAAGAAACGAATCAAATTTCCCCATAAGATCAACATTGAGCCTAAACATTGAATTTCATTTGGTTCTTGTCCAATTTGGTTGGTAATCAGAATCATGGAAAGAATTAATTTGTGATCTGCGGTCGATTTCTACTAAGAGTAGATGAGAGCTCTCTTTGGTCCACAGGCTCATTTGAGTATTATCTTGATTATGTCTCTAGTATGTACCATTCATTTTGGGTTTGTATACTAGATTTGCTCTTTGGACTTTAATTTCCTCTGGCCCTGTAGTATCATACCATACCTGGGGTTTAAGTCTATCAGATGTTACTGGGATGCCAAGGCTGTGGCCTCGTGTCTTGAAGGGTTAGCCTTCTGGGGGGCAGGGTAGCAATGCTTTGACACTCAGATACCGAATCCTCCTGGGCCTGCCATTCTCACTGAAAGCCACAGGTTAAGTCTTGTGGGAGAAATCTAAAGAGTTGCTAACACACAGGGCACAGGATTGTCTGGACTAGTGGTGCTAAGATGATCAACCACAGGGCCGGGGAGTTAGCTCAGTGGTTCCGGTGCCTGTCTTGCAAGCACAAGGACCCGGGTTCGATCCCCGGTAACCACATACCATACTGGGTGTGGAGACTCACCCCAGAAGCAATCAGTACCACATACCACAGTGCCGGGTGTGGTGGCTCATGCCTGTAATCCCAGCACTCGGGAGGCAGAGGCAGGAGGATTGCTGTGATGTAAGTTTGAGGCTGAGCTCAGGGCCAGCCTGAACCACAAAGTGAGACCCTGTCTCAAAAAACCTAAAAAAACCAAAAAAAAAAAACCAAAAACAAAAAACGATCAACCACAAACACTTCTGCTTTCTTAATTTTGTTGTGCTGAGAAAGCTGCCAGACTGGAAACCAGAAAACCCACATGCGTATGTGTTGTCCTCATTATTACTACTATTTGATAAACAGGGCTGTTCCATGAACTGCACGTTTCTCAGCCTTCCCAGAGCCCAGGTCAGTGGCTTCCTCTCATCACCCCAATTACTGACATTAATTTACTTAGAATCACTCGAGGAACTTTGAAAAATACAGAATCTTGGCTCCTATACTCAGATTTCGAACAGTATTTGTAGCCTTGGTGAATAGAAGCACCATGCTTTAGCCCTTAGCAGTTATTATAATTACTTAACAAAGGGCTGAATGGAGAGTGTGAGAATAGGTTGATAAGCAAAGTTTGGGACCCCACCCTACATCTTTTTAGAGCACGTTCTCATGTTATACTCAACCACATTTGTGAACCTGTGGATGAGGAGATTTCTGGGGTCATTTCCAGCTCTACTATCTTAAAATGATGCTACGACTACTATTCCTGCTTCTACTGAGAATGCATCTTCATTTAATGCAGTAGCGTCTGCTGAGCACCGTCACGGCACCATCTGCTCATTCCGCTGAAGAACTGCAAACTTGTAATAGTTCATTTTTTCCCTAGTGTCACAGAGTGAGACAGTGGCAGACCTAGGGTTCACATTCCCTTCTACCTGTCTTTGAACCATTCTGCTGCTGTTTATTCTTCAGCAGTGTGTGCCAAGTTCTGGGTGGGAGAGTTTCAGGGTACCTCTTCTGCTCCAGCAAGTAGGTCACAAGATGTCCCTGACCCACATAGCCTGAGCTCCCAGCTCCCTTGATGTACATTTGCAGGTCCTGTCTAGGTTAGAGCACACTGTTTACATGAGCGCAAGGAAAGCTACTTTACAGAACACAGGTATAGTGGCTGTGAAGGCTGTTGGGCTGTCTGCCATTATAAAGACTCATGTAAGCTTTTAGGGAATTATCATAGGTCCAACATTCTCTCTTCTTTTTATTTATATATAGACTCTCGATTTAGTGTTTTTCTCTGCAGGCAGAAAAATGCAGCAGACTTTCCTCAGGGCTCTAATGAGGATGATGTTTTTCTCTGCTGTGGTTCATTAGTGGTGCTGCCAGTGGAACCCCAGGAGGTGCAGCTACACAGTCAATGATATTGGCCCTCAGTGCTGCCCCATAGGAAGAGCGACTGGAGGGCTCGGCAAGGTAATGACAGCTAATGAGGACTGAGTGCTTCTCAGGCTGCACTGGCTGTGTAAGAGCTCTGGGGAAGATCTCTTCTCCCTGGAGGAGCAGCTTGGCTCTGTGCATTAGGGGCAGAGGTGTGGAACTTCCAGTTCTCCTTCTATGTGGCAGATCTCAATCCGTCTGTCTCTCCTGAATTTGCACACATGTACACTGAGTTACAAACACAGTGACCCCTCTCTTCATGCCGTGAGGCTTCAGGGAGATGTCTGCAGAGCAGGGCTCTACCCCCTCTTCTGACTGTGACACACCCTATTTGGCACAGCCCCGGGCCCTTCTTTGTGTGTCCCTCTGAAGATTGTCTACCTTGGTAAGCAGGTGAGGGGAGCTGGCCATGAAGAACTTCTTAATTTCAGTTTGGGAACCAGAATACAAATCTAAGCTGTGTTTTTGGCTGGGTATTCTGTTTTGCAAGTAACACAGGCCTAAACTCAGCCTCCAGCTGTGTTTAGCTTTGTCTGTGTGTGGAGGGCAAGGCCTCCTTTGTTTTCTGTGGGGAGCCTCTCTTGTCTGCCTCATTTTTACTGGTAGTCAACAATCTCTCAGTGTCTCAGGATTGCATAGCCCTCCCTCAGTGGTGAGCAACTGTGAGCCATGAACAAAGCTAGGAAACGGGAGGAAATCATGCTGCTGACATCTTACTTTCTGCTGGTAGCCCTAGCTTTCTGGCCCCAGCAGGCACCTGTAGAATTACCACCTGTAGTCCTATGTCCTCTCAAGCCATGCCTCTCTGCATTTAGCCGAAACCAAACAAACATACAAACAAACAACAACAACAAAAAACAAAATGCAGGTCTAGGAACTGGTAGGAGTCAGTATCTGCCACTGGCCAAATTAACCAAGCTTGATGCAGGTATTTGAAATTGCAATTAAGAAAAGCTGGGCCATATGGATTTAGTCAGCGTAAGTCTCCTTTGATTTTAATTTGATCTCACCTTGATTCTCTGTTTTCATAGCTAAATGTCACTTCCAGTATTTTTTAACCTCTGAGGGTCACCTCTAAAGCTCAGAGTCTAAAAAAATGGGAACTATCTTATACACGATTAGATGTATGGTTTAATGATGACTGAATTTTTTTTTGGTCCTAGCTCTGGTCCCAGGCACAGTACCATATGTCTCAGGAAGACTCTAGGATAAAATAGGAACACTTAATGTAAGGGAAATATTTAATCAACCTAAACCTAGTCAGTTCCATGCTCTTAACACTTGAAAAATCCATACTTGGAAACATTGTCCCAGTCACAACTCAGAGGCTGAGGTTTCTATGGGTGTGTTTGTCACCATGGCTAGAGTACTCCGTGATTCTGAAGGTGCTTCTATTGGGCGGCTGGTCATTACTCCCTGGCAGCCAGCCAGAAGGCAAGAGGAAGGGCGGATTTCCACATGAGTGACCTTGAAGTCATCTCAGGAGACGGGGGCAAAGTGAAAGCAGGTGCCTGAGCAGACCTCATGCCCTTGCATGTGAAGTCTGCGAATGCTTCAATGGATGGGATTTCTGGGGTTAGCTAGTCGCTGGAGAGAAAGAGGTGCAGGTGCAAGGGGCTCAGAGCTGGGTAAGCAATAGCAATGAAGGCCAGCGCCGATGGTGCGCTCGGACGCTCCTGCCCTGGCCCTTGTGGCCTGTGTCTGGCCGCAGCCACTTCCTCATTTTCTGGGGACAGTGTCTTGGTCTGGGAGCCACCAAAACAAGTTCCACATATTGATGTGAAGCTGGAGCTCACTTCACCATTTCATACTGCTGCTCAAGGACACCTGTGCCACTTTATATGAAATCTGGTAGCTAGTAGACAGTAGATTTTTTTATATGTGTTTCTCTCAAGGGCATTGAGAAATCCAAAGATGGAAAATGGAAATTTAATTTCTCTACCCTTCCAGGAAAGCTGTGCATTTTCTGACCTAGTCTTATGGGGCTTGTTCAACTAGGAAATCAAGTTTTGCAGTAAGGGGAGCATTGTAATGAATTACGTTCAAGAAGTGCAAAGGGGGTTATATGTCTGTTACTTAAGGTTACCCCAGGCTAGTCCCTAGAATGACTATGTGATTCATTAGGTAAAACTAAATTATCGACACTATGAGTTAAAAGAATAATTCTCTAAAGGGTGTGTTTATTCCAGAATCATTTATAGGAGCCACAGATTGTAATAAATATAAATGGTCATCAACAGAGGACTGATTACCAAGTTTGGTACATTCATGACAGAGTGTTATGTGGCTAAGAAAGAGGGTAAGTTAAGAATTGTACCAATGTTACATTATCTGCAAGAAATGATACATGTATAAAAAATAAGATACAGAAAGTGGGTAAAATGTATCAGTTACAAAAGAGGGACATCCGCATGGATGCTAACTTTCCCTGGTTGTTAGGGGAAGCGAATGAGGAGCTTTGCAGATAGGCTCTGTGGAGATTTTTACTAAACATTCATAATGTACATGTTTGACCACGTACATGAATTACCTGTTTAACACACACCTTTAGATAATTTAAAACAAATAATGAGTTTTTATAAATGGCCTGTCTTAGAAGTGGTACTTGCTCTCTGTGTGATGGTTCAGGTTGAAGGACAGACCAAACATGCATGTATGTACATACACACACACACACACACACCCTGTTTGCTTTGCCCACTTAACTCTTGATGGACACTTACTCTGTCTCCATATCTTGGTTACTGTGAATAATGCTGCAGTGAAGGTGAGGCGCAGGTGTCTCTGACACTCGGACTCATTTCCTTCGGATATGAACCTAGGAAAGGTTTTGCTGGATTATGCAGGAGTCCTCTTTATAATTTTTGAGGAACTTGGATAGTGTTTTGCATAATGGCTGTACTAATTACCCTCCTACTGACAGTATTCAATGGTTTTTACATCCTTGCCCAGATTTATCTTTTGTATTTTTGATAATAGTCACTGTAGTATGTGGGGTGATATTTTATTGTGATTTTAAATTGCACTTCTGGACTTGGAGTCCCTCTTAAATACAACTCTAGGAAAGCTATCAACTGCTCAGATAAAATTTAATTACCACCTATAGTCTAATCAATATGTCTTATCTCTTCATCTTAGTGTTACATTCCTCTGACAGGAGTCCGAGTCTTTCTCTCATAGTAAGAGATATGAATACAACTTATTAGGACAATCTGTGGATGTACAAACAGTAAAAATGGCTGACACCCTATGTTATCCTGAGAATAGATCATGCTCTGGGACAGGCTGAGCAAGAGCCTGGCGAACTGGACACCCAAAGAGTACAGAAGAGACACACCTAGAGGAAGAGTCTGGCAGTGCCAAAGTTTGGCTTATCCCATTCCTAATTTTAACTATGACTTGGCCATTTTAAATAAAATCTTTTTTCAACAAAGTAATGAAAGGGAAACTGATAGGAAAGGAATGACATTTTCTAAAGAGTAAATAATTATTTTAAAATATTAACCATTTCCCTTTAATCCATATAAAAGGCTTTCTTGGCCTAATCAAACCATGGTAGAATCTACTGAAATAACTTCCTTTTTGCAATATGCTTCATTGTGTAGAGACATATTTTGAACCTAAGAAGATATCAAAATGAATGACCCCATGGAATCATCCTTCAGAGTCTGTAACATACTAACCAAATACCCAATGATCTTGAGAAAATGTACAGTCTTGTCTTAGGTCAGTCTCAGGGGGTCCTGGCTCCACATTTCTAAGGCGCTACCAGGTGACACTGATGCCACTGTCCACAGACCTCGCCTTGAAATGGTAATGTCAATCTCTTCCTTCTTGGGGTGTAAGAAGGATTTCAAAGTCAGTGCTACTCTGAGTCCTTGAGCCCCTGGGGTAATCAGGCTGTGATGGGTGTAGGGAATAGGGAGTCATAAAGCTTTAAGATCAGTCTAAAAGTCTGGGCAGGATTTAGGAATTTTAAGAACGTAGACTAAAGCTTGATTTATAGAACAGGAAACATCTTTGGAAATAGAAAAGGAAAGAGAAAAATAATGCCTCTTAGTTATCCAATGTGTTTTATACCAAAATGAACAGGTACACCCATATAGAACCTGTCTATGGATAGATTAAGATTGATAGAATTTAGAATACAGTCACATTTCTATGTAGAGCCTGACTGATTTTCATAATCTTTCAGGGCCTCATGTTGTTCAGAAGGGCAAGTAAATTTTTAAGACAAAGAAGACAAAAGAGTTCTGAGGATTGAGTAAGATTAGGAAGAGAATCCTTAGCAAATCCACTCTTTAGGAACTTCCAAATCCCATTCTTTCATGAAAGGTTATCTCCATAGTTTACTCATTTTTATCCTAAAATATCTACACACTGTCATAAATATGTTAGGCACTCACTATATTCTAATGAGCAAAAACTACCACCAAGGCCAGACTATGCTCCCTTCCAGAGTGAGTTTACTGTCCAGTAGAGGACGAACAGACACTATTTCATATGAATACAGTCAGACTGATCACCTCACCTAACCGCGATCCTTTATTTTGTTGATGTAACTGTGTCCTTGCATTCTTCCCCCACACATTTAACCTTTCTTCTCCATATGAGCCCAGGGCCTCACAGGCAGATCCAGGGCGCCCACAAGGGCCTGTCCTCTCCCTGTCTGCAGGCAGTGGCGTGATCCCAGCCCTTGATGGGGCTGCTGTGTACAGTGTGCGAGCTTTACTGGCCCTGCGATCACCATCCCAGAGCCTGATTAAGGACTTAACCAGGGGAGAAAGACATCTGGCCCATGAATGTTTTGGTACAACTTAAAATAGTAATAATATAGCCACAGAAGTATTCTTTAGTAAGAGAATTTATTCCTGAGAGGCAGTACTAATTAATGGTAAAAATAAATGTACACACACCGCAATGGAAGGCTGTCTCTAATGTTGCTGGGAGCTTAAAAAGTAGCAAGGAAATAGTTTATATAAAAGAAATGCCCCCAGGTAGAACTGCATGTCACTGGGAATTTGTGTGTTTACAAATATCATAACTCTGCTACACATAAATGCATGCATATATTTTAGATAAAATTTGTAATGTAATTCCAGGCAGAGTTCCACCTAAATACACATGTCATCTTTGGTGCTAAGGGTGTAAACTGAATAATATGAGAGGTTTATTTACTTATTTTTTGAGACAGGGTCTCACTTTTGTGATTCAGGCTGGTTCTGAGCTCACTATATAGCCGAGGGAAGCCTCAAACTCACAGCAATCCTCTTGCCTCTGCCACTCAAGTGCTGGGATTACAGGTGTGAGCCACTATGCCCATCACTGTGTTATATACTTCTGACTGCTGGTGAGTGTGGTTACTGGAGATTGAGCCTGGGCCCTTGCAAGGCAGGCACTGGAACCACTGAGCTAAATCCCTGGCCCAACAGAGTTTTAATATTGTACCTCCTCCTGGTAGTCATTTATAGATATAGCTGAGAACTTGAAGACTAAATTCAGAGAGTGTGCTGGATATTTGAGTCAGATTAATAAGAGATTTGGGGGAGAGGAAAGTCTTTTTGCAGCAAAGAAATCACTTCTTGTAGTTGTCTGGCTCACAGGTAACTTTTTTTTTTTTTTTTTTGAGACAGGGTCTTACTTTGCAGTTCAGGCTGGTCTTGAGCTCACTATGTAGCTCAAGAAAGCCTGAAACTCACAGCAGTCCTCCTGCCTCTGCCTTCTGAGTGCTGGGATTACAGGCGTGAGCCATTATTTCCAGTCCTGTGGTATATGGTTTCCGGGGATCAAACCTGGGACCTTGCACTTGCAATGCAGGCACTTGAACCCCTGAGCTAAATCCCCTCTTCACAGGTGACTTTTAAAACAGAGTGGAGATATCATGAAGAAATGTTATCTCTTATTGGCTGCAAAAGCAATTGTACAAGGGGTTTAGTCAGTGCACAGAAAAATAAACTGAGTCATTTTAATGGAATGAACTATAGGTAATTTTCTGGCACTGACTCAAACTCTTTAGCTAAGAGAATTAATATTTAATTTTTCCTGTTGATTTCTTTTTGGACAGGTGTAAGGTTTCATTAAGTGCTTGGTATCTGTGGAGCTGTGCCTCTCTCTGTGAAGATCCCATACAAATTAGAAAGTCAAATTAGCAATGCATATTTAATGCTGCTTTGTAGTTAAAAGTTGGCTGCAATGTTTACTCTTTGAGGGGGAGTTTATAATTATGTAAATTAGAGAAACAGTCTGCATATGGTATAATGATAATGCCTGGGGTTTTATATCTAGAGTCAAAAGTAGTTCTACATACAGTATATATTTTTTGAACTTTCCCCATGACTGGAAGGCAGGTTAGCTAGGGCAGGGGCCTTCTTTTGAGCAGTGATGGAGTATATGAGACTTTGGAACTTGGGTATCTACATAAACTCAGTATTATTTAAAGCCCTGCTCAGATTTACCTAATATCACTGTATAGCATATGTTATTGATTACCTTCACAATAAATATTCATCTTTCCCCCTCTCTAACAAGTTTAATTTTGGCCAAAGAGTCACTTTCCCACATGCAATCCTGGGGGGGATATAGGTTCCCTCCCTGCTCCTAGTGAGAAGTTCACGATTGGTGTAATCATAGTAGGTGACAGTTAGGGTTTGCATCCGCTTCATCACAAGGGTGTGTGACACATTTTGGGAAATGTGACTAGATTTTTGCTGAGGGTCTTCCACAAAAGCTGGAGAGAGAGATGGGAAAGAGATATCCTTCGAGGGTGTTGGAGTTCAAGTGACATTATTGACCTACTCAGTAAACATCCATGGAATGCCCTGCCTTAGGAATGCTTGTTATGAGCATTCACAACTTTTAAAAAATTATTTAAGCCACTTGGAGTGTCCATTTTTTACCTTTTATCCAAGAGTGCACCTTAAGTGATACACACCTTGACAGCTCCCATATTGAGTTATATGTAATGTATACATATTACAAGAGAGAAAAATAGAGCCAGACATCTGGCATCTTCTTTACCAGTGAAGTGAGTTGACATTTGCTTAAAGGGGCCACAGGAAGGAATTGTAGTTTAATACCTTGGTGCTGGTGAGGAATCCATATTCTAGAACTGACGAGTAATAAGAAATAGTACTCACCATTAACACTCTTGTTTTCATTGGCAGTGACAGCTACCAGCCAGTCTTGATCCTCCAGTCAAAGCAAGCCTGAAAGACAAGAGACACAACAAATATCAATCGTATCATGTCATTTTGGCATCAGGCAGCCATCAAGTATTTTTCTCCTTCTGTCCCCGCTGATGAATCCAGCTTTAAATAAACCTCATAGGGCAGGTTGGACATTTTCCCAGGAAGTTGTTTCCATAGGAATAGTTCATCCCAACCAGGAAATCAGGTCTACTATTTTATCCACCACCATCTAGAATACAAATTATGTTCCCTAGAGCCCCCACACAAAGGCCTATTGCTCTATGGAATGCAGACTTGTCCGGTCACATAGTGTATTTTATCTTCTTTGCCACATTGGCTGGTTTGGGTATGGGCCTGGGGCTTGATTCAGGTCAATAAAAATCAGCCTTGAAAATGCAGGGAAAGAGGATTTCTTTGTACTTGCTGGCACAGTGAGGGCGAGTTCCTGGAAGGGGCTAGTGGCTGCCATGGTGGGGAGGCTGGGAGGAGGGTCTAGACTGCAGTTCCAACTAGGAAGTCTCCGGTCCTGACACTACTCAGGCCCCCAAATGCACCTGTGATCAAAAAGCTTGCACTTTTGGCAGCAGGAATTAAAACATATCTTTTTACTTAAGTCGGTTATTTACTTTTTCTTAAGCCTGTTAGATTTTTGTGTCTTCCCTTCAACAGTTTTTATCTATCCAGGAGATAGGGTAAACACTGTAATTCTCACTTCGCAGAGTATGAAAGGAAAGCTCAGAGAGGTGAGTGTGTGGAGGTCCAGGACCCCAGCTGAAGATTTCTTCCACCAAACTCTGCTTTCTACTCATTTACTGACTCATTACAGTACAATAAAGAGTTGACAGATCAAAATCTACCTTCACTGAATTTAAACATTTCTCCTTGGCAGAAAAAGTACTCTTTACAGGGGTTCCGGAGGAAGATAATCTATACTGTTTCAACAAGGTGAAGTTTGTACACACACACACGCGCACGCGTGCTGCATTCAGTCTTTCTGAAGTGAGACGAGCTCCCCAAAGGATCCAGCCAGCTGAGCTAACTCTGGGTACAGACCTCTCCCCCAGCTGGCTGCTTCCCTAAGCCTCGGACAGCTTTGAGTCCCTTAATCTTATCCCTGGCTCGACTGTCTCCAGGACAGCTTTTCTGTGCTGAAGGCAGACAGGACTAATCACAAACAAGCTCTCTAGCTCACTGAATTATCTGCCCAGTGTCAGGGTCCAGTCCACCTTCAAGGAGTCACTAAGCCCAGGTCACGATTCCTGCATTTTCATGTGATTTATTTTTTAAATAGCTTTTTTTGAGACAGGGTCTCACTTTTTTTGTACTTTAGGCTGGCCCCAAGCTCAGCCTCAAACTCACAACAATCCTCCTGCCTCTGTCTGCCTCCCGAGTGTTGGGATTACAGGCGTGAGCCACCACACCTGGCACTGCGGTATGTGGTACTGGTTGCTTGATGGTTGAGAGTCTCCACACCCTATGGTATTGTTGTATGTGGTTACCGGTGATTGAACCCGGGCCATTGCGTTTGCAAGGCAGATATGCTGGAACTACTGAGCTAAATCCTTGGCCCTTAAATAGTTATTTTAAACCCTAAACACTTTTACATGAACAGTTAGATTTCAGGCCTTATAAGAAAAACTGAGGAGGAGCTAAATCATGGAAACAGCCCAAATGCCCATCAACTCCCATAGACTGGAGACTGGATAAAGATGTTGTTTTTAAAAATATAAAATGGAGTATAACTCAGCCATAAAGAATAAGAGACATTTATATTTAAATGGATATGCCCTGAGGACATACTCCTAAGTTAAATAAATAGGACACAGGTGTAAATACAATATCATTTTTCTATTGTGAGAAACTGAAGGTGTAAATGATGTTCATAATGTATGACAGATACTGTGAAATAGGAAGAAAATATTCAAAAGGGAAGGGGGCGGGGGAATGTAGAGGAGGGAAAAAATTTGATGGAAAAAACACACAAAAAAATGGAAACAAAGCTTATTTGTGTAGGGCATAGAGGTTGTAGGCAGGGCAGGGGAATGTAAAAAAAAATCAAGATATATCATGTACAGATACAACTTCTCCATGTTGAATGTGATTGTGACATGTATCTAAAATGCAGCAATAAACTCAATAAAGTAAAAAAAAAAAAAAAAAGCAAAGCCGAGGAAGACTGTCAACGCTGTCTACATTCCCACATGACAGTGTAGGGTGAGTCTGAGCCATGTCTACATGCTTAAAGGCGGGCACATTCCCTTCATTCGCCACATTTCCCAGGTGGCTTTTTCTATGCTTTCACCACCTGCAGTTTGCTGTAAGCATATGTGATTCAGTCCCTTCCCTAACTTTCTTACCATCTCCTGGGGTTAACTCAACTGAAGTGCATCTAGAAGCAGCCTGTGTTTAGCTAGGTTCCCACCCTTGTCTCCAGTCCCTCCATAAAGATAATGGTACCACCATGTAATTTTATGTTTTTTATCCTTGCTTGTCTTCTGAATTCTCTGCAGAAAATAGAAATTCATTTAAATTAGGTTGGAGAGAGGGCTATGTTATAATCAACCAGCTGATGCAGAAGACTACTCTGGGATCTATGTTACTTTCCTGACCTCAGTTTCCTTATATATCAAAGAAATTGTACTAGGTCAGAAGTTATAAACTGCTAACCACAGGATATGGTCAATAAATAGGTGCTTAGTCTGTGTTGGTCTTTTTTTTTTCTTTCTTTCTTCCAATTACATGTCACAGCTAACAAGAATATTTCAATCAACCATCCAGCTTACAGACTTTTCTGAACTGTCTAGTAGCAACTAGACCAGTAGTGGTCCGGTAATGGTTCCTGTACAGCCTGACACGGTTCAATCTGAAAAGGCAGTAGCCTGGCTTCGAAAGTTGCAGAAATTTTTTTCCACTGGGGTTGCTGATTCTCTAAGTAATTTGCAATTCAAGTGTCTCTTTGTTTTGTATGAAAATTTGCTGCTATTTGGAAAGTGGGGAAGAGCTAAATTGCATCCTGCTGGTTTTACTTTGACGGTATCAAAAAAGAAACTGTTAATCTGGTTCCATAATTAACTTTCCTGTTCTAAAAAGGCCCTGGGAGAGTGTCCAGAGAGTGGCTGTTAGCTCCTTGCTTCTTTCCTCAATAACTCCTTTCAACAGGATGCCCCGAAAGGAGAGTCATTCCAGGTGGGTACTGGTCTTAACTTTTTTCTCTGCTTTTTCATTTCCTTAATGCCCATCCAGTCCAACATTTAGTGAGCGCCTACCATGGGTAAGGCACTACCCACTATGCCTAGGGAGGACATAAAGATAAATAAGTCCCTGTGGAGTTGACAGTGCACATATCACCATGTTGAATTTTCATTTATTTGCCTAGCCACCCACCATCCATCCAAGATGTGTTAGATTTCTATATTGTGCCAAATACTGGACTATGTGAAAATGACTTAATCAACATACAAGAGTTCTATTGTGAAGACATTTTCTAGTGAGGCCCTGACGAGTAGACTTCATGTGAAAAACGACATTTAAATTGCCTTTGCTCCCATATTATTTGTGTACGTGCATGTACTTATAGCTGTGAATGAAATGCTAGGGGGTCTAGTCCAACAATACAAGCACAGACATATAGTAGAAATTTAATTGAGATCAAGGGGAGACCACTTTGCAGGAACAGAGGGTTTGCACTGATATTAAGAGTGCAAATTAAAATTAACTAATTTGAGTGCTGTTAAGCATTCTGCTAAGCACTTTTCATCTATTCTTCCAATGAAACCTCGCAAAGCCAAATAGTAATCATCAGCTGCAAATTATAATCAGGAAACAGGCTCGAGTTAGTTCCTGAAGAAACACAAACATGGTGGTAGAATAAGACACTGGTGAGACTTGAATCTGTGTCTGATTTCAAAGCACAAGTTTCAACTACTAGGTAATTTTGCCCATTGGGAAACAAAAGCTAACGTGCTTGAGTACCCACCAACCAACCAGCCAACCCTTCAATCAGTAATTTATTTATGCAAATATGTGTATGTTGAGCAGTCTGTGCCAAGTGGTATTCTGAGGGTTAGGGATATTCAGGAAGCAGGGTAAACAGGGTTCCTGCCATCTTGAGGCTTAGGTTCCAGAACAGCACACTGAAATGCCCCCCCCCCCCCCCACCAGCAGACAGAGAAGCACAATGATCAAGTCAGGTGACTGCCTAAGAACAAACAAGACTACAAATTAAGTCACTGTTCCTCAAATCCACCTAGATAATTTGAATGGCAACCCAATTCCTTATGGCTTTCATGCAACATTTGTTACCATTTTTTCTCTTCTTTCTGAAATTACTGTCTTTGATATACTATACTATTTCCAATCCCCTCTCAACTTCACCCTGAGAAAATCTATAAGGAGTTTGTACTCTGTAACCCATTCTACAGACCTTAATAAATTTCTTTCTTTTTTTTCTTTTTTTTTTTTTTTTTTTTGAGACAGGGTCTCGCTTTTGTAGTTCAGGCAGGCCCTAAGCTCAGCCTTGAACTCACAGCAATTGTCCTGCCTCTGCCTCCCAAGTGCTGAGATTACAGGTATGAGCCAGCACAGCCAGCACTGTGGTATGTGGTTCTCATTGCTGGCATGGGTGAGTCTCCATACCCAGCACTGTTGTGTGTGGTTACCAGGGATTGAACCTGGGCCTTTGCACTTGCAAGGCAGGTGCCGGAACCACTGAGTTAAATCCCCAGCCCAAAACCTGAATAAATTTTTAAACTGGCTCAGGTTCTTCTAGGTTCTAGCTTTAAAGGTAGAAAAAGACTGTAGTCTTAAGCACTGTTCTCATTCCACACTTATCAGAGCAAACTACTTCAAGCCCTCACCAAGTCTGGTTAAACTAAAGCCTAAAACATCCATTTGATATCTCTCGGGAGTTGGTACATTATGCATACTGTATATGAGGACTGAGCAAAGATACTGCATTTTTCCAGAGGCTTATAACAGGGCAGCATTCCTGACTGGTCTGGGTAATAAGTATGGATCCAGAGATAACTTTTCCCTGAGTTATTCTACATCTGAATTAGGAAGAAATTTATAACCATATCTTAAATTTATAGGAGAATGAGGGTGTTGAGAGAATCTCATACTCTCTGACCATGGTAAGGAGGATAATAGCTTTCTTAACATATTCATACTCTAATCCCTGGAAACTATGAATGTGTTACACACTGAAAACTTGTAGATGAAGATAGGGTTGTAGACCTTAAAATAACACTGGACTTCTTGCTTAAAAAACAAGATAGAAAAAGTAAAGTTATGTTGGTTAAGATGTTCAATTTGTAGCAATTTCTCGTGGTAGTAATAGGAAAATAATGCTATCTCGTGTGAACTTTCTTCTGTTCTTACGTTTGACTTTTGAGAAAAAGTGGTATTTGAGAGCTGCCTGTATTCACCGGAATGTGGTGCAACTAATGGGAAAAATTCCAAATTTCTCTGATTATGCTTCTAAAGTCTTAGTACTGCTGTGGTTACTACTTATTTGAAATAGGGCTGGAGGTGTGCAGTTCAGCTGTCCATTACTGTGATTCTGTGGCGTCACTGGGGAAGCAGCCCCTGCTCTGCCCCTTCCAGAGCCGGTTCTCATTCCTTTCATCCAAAATGGCTCCTAGAGGTTTAGCCATCGTCCACCCAGAATGGACTCAACAGTCAAATGTAAAACTTCAAACTGTGAAGCACCTAGAAGATAACGCAGGGGGAATTCTTCACAGCACTGGGCCAGATATGGATTTTTTTAACATGAGGCAACAAAAACACAAGTGACAGACATAAAAATAGATACATTGCATCTTGTCATACTGAAGAGATTTTGCTCAGTAAATACAATCATCAGATCAAACAGAAAGGAAGAGAATATTTTCAAACGACCCAGCTGACAAGGAATTTTTATACAGGATACATAAGGTAGACACCATGTCACTGAGCTAAAGCCTGGGCCCTACAGAATACATAAAGAGCTTCCATAACTCAACAGAAATACAAAGCAAAGTAACCTAATTAAAAAATAGATAAAAGACTTGGCTACCTCTCAAAAGAAAAAAGGCAAAAGGTTAACATACTTTGAATCACTAATCAGTAAAGAAACACAAAGGAAAACTGTGCCAAAATACAACCTCACTCTTGTTAGGCTTCTTGTTATAAAAGAGTCAAAAGAAAACAAGTATTGACAAGTATTTTCAAAGGAAAACAAGTACATCACATGTATACACTATATGAGGGAATGAAAATTACTGTCACTACTGTGGAAAATAGCATGGATATTCTTTAGAAAACTAAAACTAGAATTACTATATGACCCATTAGTCCCAATGCTGAGTATATATTCAAGG
>PVIR01026044.1:0-24397 GCA_004026965.1 Petromus typicus | reverse complement strand
CAGCAATCCTCCTGCCTCTGCCTCCCGAGTGCTGGGATTACAGGCATGAGCCACCACGCCCGGCACTGGTATGTGGTACTGGTTGCCGCTGGGGTGAGTCTCCACACCCAGTATTGTTATGTGGTTACCGGGGATTGAACCCGGGTCCTTGCGCTTGCAAGACAGGCGCCGGAACCACTGAGCTATATCCCCGGCCCTCCAACGTGCTCTTCTTGATGTACAGTATTAGGTTATACTAGAACTACATTTTTGGGAGCGGGGTTTCACTATTAGTTCAGACTGGCTACAACTTAGCTATGTCAGTGTGAGCACTCCCAAGAGTCATGACAAACTAGATCTGTAAGACAGAGATCCAGATAGTCCAGGCCTCTGTCTTGAGCAGAAAATTCCAATCCAGGCTAAGCCAAAAATATGCTTCTACAAGGCCATTCTTAAAGCTGGCCTACAGTGGTCTGGTAGACTGGGCCAAGTGTAATGCCGAACTTCAAATTCAGATCTGTGTAAGTCTGAGATCTATTAGTCTGTCAAACAGCCATGCTATTAATCTTGTGTGAATTCTCTGAATTGCCTCTAAAGCACCCTGGCTTTTCTGGTCTCCTATGGAATCACTGGATTTTTTTTTTTTTTTTTTTTTTTTTGAGACAGGGTCTCGCTTGGTAGTTCAGGCTGGCCTTGAGCTCAGCCTCCAACTCACATCACAGCAATCCTCCTGCCTCTGCCTCCCAAGTGCTGGGATTAAAGGCGTGAGCCACCACGTCCGGCACTGTGGTATGTGGTACTGACTGCTGCTGGGCCTGAGTCTCTATACCAGTACTGTATGTGGTTTCCAGGGATAGAACCCCGGGGCCCTGTGCTTGCAAGACAGGCGCCAGAACCACTGAGCCAAATCCTTGGCCCTCCCCTGGATCTTTTTAGAACTACTCTCAAACAATCTTTCTTAATTGGTCATGGAAATTTTTTCTTTCCCTGGGTATTATCCTTCTTGCGTATTATATCAGAAGCTCTCAATATAAAACACTTTTAAGTCAACAAACTGCCTACATCATCAGCAGTCACCTTCTCCTTCAATAATGCCGGCAGTGTGTGGCTCTGTGGGAAATCTGAGATAGTGGTCAGACAGGCTCTTCTGTCCTGCAGGGACTTACACCTCAGCTCAGGAGCTAACACACACACAGGGACAAAAAACAACTGGGTTCTACCTGGGAAAGTGACCCCATTCAGACCGCATAGCTTCTTGTTCAATCATACCTTTACGGACTCGAATGCTATGGGGAGAAGCACTCTCAAAATACAAACAACTATCTCAATACAAATCTATTAGAGATGTTGCATAAACTATTCTTTCTTTCACCTTAGATTACTTTCAAAGAAATTTTTTTCAAACACCTTACTTGTGACAGTATTATTTGAGGCAGTCAATGCTGTTAGAGTATTCACATCCCAAAGGAATATTTGTCTGTCCAGCCCAGCTGATGCTACCAGTTCTTTATCCTTAGCATACGCTAAGGCCTTTACATAATCCTGTAACAGAACAGACATACTATGATCTAATCTGCAATAGGAAAAGAAGCCACATGAAGTACTGAGATCTCAATATCATGCTAAAGACAATGAGCACAGCTAGTGCTTTACCTTATGTGTCCTTAATGTCGACATGCAAAATCCCTTATGTGCATTCCACACTTTCACTGTTGTGTCAGAAGAAGCAGATATTACTAGAAAAGGCAAAGAGTTAACATCGCACACCTTCGAATAATTTAAAACTTACCTCAAACTAATGTTCACATGCATACTCCTAAGAACTCTCTCTAGAATCTAATTACATTTGTAGGTCAGATGATGATCGAGGCCTACTTGACCTCTGTGAGCACAAGAGAGAAACAGCAAGCTGTGCCTCCTCTGGCAATAAGCAAGCATGCCAGCACCCTGCAAGCTCCACAGAAGAGTCAGTACAGCAGAGACCTGGATGTTTACCTGGGTACATGCTGTGCTAACAAGAGGAAGATGAATCTTTTCTTAATCTAGTTGCTTACTCTTGTGTTTAAGTGAATAAAAGAGGTGAGCTAAATGCTCAGGCCTCTTTGTCCATTAGAAGCAAGAGCTCCTGGTTCCCTCTTAATCGCTGTTTAACCCTTCTGGCTAGTCATTCCTAGCAGGCTGGCCTCCTGCATATACTGCCTTAAGTACACGTAGGTGCACACACACACATTTCTCTTTAATAGGCAGTACAAACTTTTCTAATGTTTCAGGGGAAGATCGAAACCATTTGACTGAGGAAAAAATTTCTTTAACTTAGACTGCAAAAATAAGAAATAGACCTTACCAAAAGAAGGTATTAACAGGGCTAAAGGAAAATACTGTGTTAAGTAAGTCTATTTATACACAGTTCAAAACCAGATAAAACTAATGTGTGGTGTTCAGAAGACAAGACAGCAGCTACCGCGAGGCCAGGTGCCCTGACTGAAGGAAGCCACAGAGGCTTCTGAACTGTAATCCTAAGGCTTACGTATTTTTCTGTATGTGTTATACTTCAGTAGGAAAGCTTACATTAAAATGAAAAACATTATCAAACTGAATTAAAACCTTCTAGAGACCCCAAAGCCAAAGAAATACTTACATGTTTTCCCATTACAACAGAGAACAATGTCATTTACCCAATCAGTATGGTGTTCCATAGATGCTATGTATGGGTCTTGCTGAAAATGAAAGAAAAATATGAGTTTGTATCAGAAAGTGAAATACGTAAAGCACATTACAGATTACAGACACACTCAGATTCTTTAATTAATGTGACACACTGTTCTGAGGGCTTAGCACTGACAACTGGCTGTAGAGACCTGCAGACAGGGGATGCTTCCAGATAACGGATGTAAGTAACTTTGTTCAGGGTAGTTCACAAAAGCCCAGGTTTCCAGGGTAAATGCTTTGTTTTTATACCTGACAGTAGCGAAGGCGACAAGCTCTGAGTGAGGGGAACTCCGGGCTGGGCAGGTGTGGCCCCACGGTGGAAACAGCAGGGGGACAGCCTCCCCCGTCAAGAACAAAGCAGGCCAGGGAGTTAGCTCAGTGGTTCTGGCGCCTGTCTTGCAAGCTCAAGGGCCCAGGTTCGATCCCCGGTAACCACATACAATACTGGGTGTGGAGACCCACACCCAGCAGCAACCAGTACCACATACTACAGTGCCGGGCGTGGTGGCTCACGCCTGTCATCCCAGCACCTGGGAGGCGGAGGCAGGAGGATTGCTTTGATGTGAGTTTGAGGTTGAGCTCAGCGCCAGCCAGAACTACAAAGTGAGACCCTGTCTCAAAAAACCTAAAAAATAAGAATGAGGGGACACCGTCTGGGCAGTCAGTCACCTGAGACCCCCACTCCCCTCACCTGGCTCAAGTGCCAGGAGATCGAGGAGCAGAATCTAGCCACACTCTACACTGAAAACAGGCAAGCGTGAAAAGCTACATGGGCAAAGAGAATAGCTTTGTACGTGGCTACTGAGAAAGTATTCTATTTAGTCTTGTTATAAAAGGAAGACCAGAAAAAGATGCATGAGGGAAAGTCAGCAATATTTCCAGATTTTCCACATTAGTTTTTCTTAGTTTTTTCCTTAATTTGTTTGAAATACTGTGAATTGCCAAAATGACAAATTTTAGTACAAATATAGATGTCAGAAAGCTTTTAGAAGTCAAACACAAGCTGGGCATGGTGGTCCATGTGCAGTCCTACACTTGGCATGCAGAAGCAGGACTGTCACGGGTTCAAAGCCAGCCTGGTCTACACAGTGAGTTCAGGGCCAGCCTGAACTACACAGTGAGACCGTCCCAAAAGACACGGGGAAGGATGACACACAGTCTTCTCATTTGCTATGTTTCTGACATTGAGATGCCACTATCTTCTTTTGCTAATGGATTCAAAGCCTGCTACACTGACTCCACTTAGAAAACCTTACCTAGCACTTCTGCCAGATAATGGTTCTTTTTCTGCACTAAACATCAGATTTGTAGAGCTCATTAAAGACATGGATTTCTTTTTTTTTGAGACAGGGTCTCACTTGGTAGTTCAGGCTGGCCCTGAGCTCAGCCTCAGACCCGCATCACAGCAATCCTCCTGCCTCCGCCTCCCGAGTGCTGGGATGACAGGCGTGAGCCACCACGCCCGGCACTGTGGTATGTGGTGCTGGTTGCTGCTGGGGTGAGTCTCCACAACCCGTACTGCATGTGGTTATGGGGGATGAGGGGATCGAACCTGAGCCCTTGCACCTGCAAGACAGGCGCCGGAACCACTGAGCTAAATCCCTGGTTCAAAGACATGGATTTTTTAAACTATCAGAGTTTTAAAGTTAGGTTAGATTCTAATTACTGCCCATTAATAGTCATTTCACCAATGCCTGCTCCAAGCTTCTTCTCACCAATGGTCAGAAGAGTTGCTCTGAAGCATTCTTGTTAGAATTAAAGTCATGCTGGGCCCTAAGCACTAAAAGTGGCACACAGTTAAGAGCTCAAGAAATGCTCCTTTTCCTCCCCCAGATCCTCTTTCCTACATCACTCACAGCATAGGCCGTCAGGCAAAATACCAGGAGCTCTCTCCAATTTGGGGACTTATCTTTTCATGCACAGAATTTGACCTTGTTCCTTGTTTAAGGAAAGAAGACTAAAACACTTCAAAGAGAGGACTGTGCCGTCATCAGTTTCATACCAAACTTATACTATAGAAAAAGGTTGTAGGAGTTTTGTGAACCCTGATCACTTTTAACTTAAGAAAGTATCATTCAAGATTAATTATAATTGTAAAAGCAGACCCAACCTTTAAAAAAAAAATATGGTTGACAAGAAGTTTCTGGAGATCATGCTTAAAGCCACCAAACTGCTGAAAATAATCACTCTCTACTGGCCAAACATTACTGCTCTTTCGTAGCCCTAGACCCTTAAAAAAATCTCTGCTTTGGCTACAGTATTTCCAAAACTCTTCTAGGGTAGTTTTCTCAGAGGCTTATAAATTTCTGTTGCAAAAACATTAGAAAATGTATAAAAAAAACTCTGCTCAAAGATGTAAAGTGTGACAATGAAAAAAGGTATCCAATAGAGAGGGAAAGTCATTAGCCTGAAATTTATCGATGACAGACTTTAACCTCCGCCTCACCTTGTG
The DNA here is from genome assembly GCA_004026965.1 of Petromus typicus. Lineage (NCBI taxonomy): Eukaryota > Metazoa > Chordata > Mammalia > Rodentia > Petromuridae > Petromus > Petromus typicus. The sequence goes on along the minus strand of PVIR01026044.1, from coordinate 19,257 downwards.
CTGATTGACGCTCCATATCCTTATGATGGAGTCTCGGCCGGCTGTAAAAAGTCTGTTGAGTGCTGGGTCCAGCTGCAGAGCATTGACTCCATTTCGATTGTACTTCTCCACCTCATCTCGAATAACATAGGACACCTGGCAATACAGCAACAGCTTTTCATGAGCTTGCAAGTCATGCAATTAAAAAAAAAATGTAGCCTCCTAGTGGTCCAATATAAAACTTACTTTTTATATTTTTAGTTATGTTACAGTGGGTAATGTTTATATTCCTTGTGTGGAGTTGGTTCATTATCTTAATTTCTTTTTTCATCCTCTTCCCTACCTTCCCCCCATCTCTCGATTCACTTCCCATTCTAGAAAGATCTTTTTACTTCCTATTATCTTTTACTTTGCTCTTTACTTACTTGTAATTTGTTTTTTTCAAAATAGAGAAATCAAGCAATATTTAAGCCTATGTGTCTCATTTATTTCACTTAACACTATGGTCTCAAGGTACAACCGAGACCCTATAAAAGATTAAGAGTTCACCTTTCTTTATGGCAGAACAGTACTCCACTCCGTACACAAATCCTGCATTTTCTTTATCTATTCATCTGCTGACGGACACCCAGACTGCCTCCAAGACTTGGCTATTGTGAGCTGTGCAGCTATAGACATGGGTATTCCCCTTCTAGGTATTTTTGTGAGAGAGACATCCTATATTACAGTGATACACGCTTAAAATATTTTCCAAGCCAAAGTTTTACTTTACCCCACACCACTAACAGTCTGAGGTGAGTGAAATGGCGTTCCTGACAGCCTTCCTCCAAGACTAGCAGGTTTGCTGCTGAGCTACTGCAGCTGTCTCCTACATGGACTCCTCTACCACTCTTTTGGATTATCTATTCTCACAAGGTAGCTAGGGTCATCTTTCGAAAATGTAAATTCAAACGTTTTTCACCTCGGTTGAAAATGTTCTGTTGATTACTCCTGGACCTGTGATTTGATTAAAAGCTTTAGCATGGCCACAAGTGCCTCATTCACCTCTCTGGCCACTCATCTTTGCTCTGGCCCTCGCACATACTGTACCGACGGACCTCCGTCACCCACGCCAGGCTCTGTTAGAAGTTCTCCTTCCCATCTGTCTGGCTATCTCCTACTGTACTTTCAGCTTTCTCTTTAAATACTGCTTCCTCAAAAAAGCCTTCACTGACTTGACAAGTGGGAAGGTTGGAATTGCTGCGATATATCCGATTTTTCCTGCAGGGTCCTTTTCTCTACTTTGGTACTATTGATGACTTCTGTCTATTCCTTGTGAAAACATTCGAAAATCAACCAAAACACTAAGGAAAAAGTCAATGAACTGGCTTGGAGCTAAAAGCCAAGTTTTCTTTTAATCTAATGAAATAATCAGTTCAAAACACAATGGGGAGCAGGGCAGATGTCTGTACTCCAGCTACTCGAGGTTAAGGCAGGAGGGATCAAGAGTTTCAGGCCAGCCTGGCAACTTAGCAAGACCCTGTCTCAAAGTGAAAATTTAAGAAGAGGCTGGAAGTGTAGCTCAATGGTAAAGTGCTCACCTATGAAGGTCCTGGGTTCAATACCAGCATCACCACTAAAACCAAACCCAAACTGGAAAAACACCAAAATCTGTAGCGGGAGAGGCTAAACAATTACAACAGCAACACAAATAAACATCTAGAAGTACCTTTCGCTAAGAAGAGACAACCAATCCGAAAAAGTACACAAAAGAAAAATCCTGAATAAAGGAGACACAAAGATTCAGGGCAGCATAGGAAGAGTAAAAAGTGACAATTCTTTCCAGTAAGAAATACAAAGCTAAAGTGTCTATTCTCATGAGTGTCTTTTACTCCTAGTGAAAACTACTGTTAGCCTGCAGATGTGACTGAGGTCATGCACTGGAAACGTCTATAAACAAAGCGGAGGGCAGATGGGCAATAAAGTGTGGCACTCACTCTCTGTGCTGCTGCCTCTGACTGAAAAGAGGCAGTGAAGACACTGCCCCTGTAACTTATCTGCTTTTAAAACCCTCAAAAGTCTACCTGGGGAGCAGGCAGGGTATGGGAGGCTGTACTCTCAGAGGACACGGCCAGTGGGCAAAGCGCAGAGGTGCACTGCGAGGGGAGGGCACCTGCACCATGCCAGGAGTTAGAGTGCTTACTACAAGCCCGCTGGCTGTCAGCCCATTGTTTAGGCTGGCACCTGTTCTTCCAAGATCGCCAAAGAAATTCGCGCTCTCGTTGCACGACAGGTCCTGGTGTGATCTGTCCTGTCTGCTGTGCACAACCAGAGGTGCTGCTCCCATTTCCTAAATCTGTAAACTGATTCCACACCGGTTAGAATTCCATTGGGATTCTTTTTAGGGGGTGACTAAATATACCATCAGTTTTGGAACATTCTTTTTTAAAATGAAATAAAGTGGCAGGATATATTTTAAATATCTTGAAAGGTAAAATTATGAAGCTCCTGAAATTACAATGGAGTTTATAGGAAGAATATATATCATCAAAGAAATAACAAAATTTGGAGACATTTATCATTAGATATTTCTACTTTGATATAAACACAGCATTTCAAATGAAGACATATTTAGTAAGTTACACGCAAGCATCTAATTGTACATACTGGGAAAAACTGTATTACTTCTTCTTTTTTTTTTTTTTTTTTTTAGGTTTTTTGAGACAGGGTCTCGCTTTGTGGTTCAGGTTGGCCCTGAGCTCAGCCTCAAACTCACATCACAGCAATCCTCCTGCCTCTGCCTCCCCAGTGCTGGGATTACAGGCGTGAGCCACCACGCCTGGCACTGTGGTATGTGGTGCTGGTTGTTGCTAGGTGTGAGTCTCCACACCCAGTATTGTTATGTGGTTACCGGGGAATTGAACCCAGGTCCTTGCGCTTGCAGAACCACTCAGGCGCCAGAACCACTGAGCTAACTCCCCGGCCCTGTATTACTTCTTTATATATTAAACCAAAATGTATTTTCATATAAAATAAAAGTTGAAATTTAGGTCTGGGGATTTAGCTCATGATTCCAGTGCCTGCCTTGCAAGTGCAAGGTCTGCAGTTTGATTCCCAGTAACCACATCCAACAATGCTGGGCATGGAGACTTATGCCCATCAGCAATCAGAACCACATACCACAGTGCCAGGCGTGGTGCCTCACGCCTATAATCCTAGCACTTGGGAGGCAGAGGCAGGAGGATTGCTGAGTTCAAGGCTGAGCTCAGGACCAGCCCGGATTACAAAGTGAGATCCTGTCTCAAAAAAAAAAGTTAGGTGTGGTAGCATACACCTGTAATCCCAACACTCAGAAGGCTGAGGCAAGAGGACTGTGGTGAGCTCAGGCCAGCCTGGGCTACACAGGCCAGCCTTAACTGCAAAATGAGATCCTGTCTCAAAAAAAAAAAAGGGAGGGAGGCGGTTTTACAACATGAACCTGTAACAAGAGGAGCGAAAGCTAGGAGTTCAATGTAAGATATGCTTTTTATTTTATTTATTTATTTTTCTGAGACAGTGTCTTGCTTGTAGTTGAACCTGGCCTTGAACTCACTATGTAGTCCAGGCTGGCCTGGAACTTGCAGTGATCCTCCTGCCTCAGCCCCTAAAGTGCGAGGCTTACAGAACCTGCCCTACTACTCGAGGTGAAATACACATTTTGGAAGAGCCAATTAAAGAGACTCTAACAGAGAGAAAAATAATACGGTAACATTCACCAGCAACAAATAGCCAGGTGAATTACAATGCAAGGATTTGCAACTGGCATCATTTATTAATTTCCAGCCATTATCTGAGACCTAAAACAAAGAAATCAGATGCAGGACTACTAAAGTTCATAGTGATCTGCTGTAGCATTTTGAATACAAATACATCTGGAGTTTCGGGTGCAGTTGCACACACCTTTAAACTTTAATCCCAGCACTTAGGAGGCTGAAGCAGAAGGCTCACTGCTGAGTTCAAGGCCAGCCTGGGCTATACAGTGAGCTTGAGGCCAGCCCCAACTATGTAGTGAGACTGTCACAAAACAGAACAACACAAAGCCAAAAATCCTCTAGACTTACTGGAAGTATGCCACAGGGTAGAAACAATCATGAGAAAAACATATTTCTTCGATCATCATTTTATTTAAAGATAATTAGGTTGGTTTTCTTTTACTGTTCTAACAATTTACAAAACTATGGTGTCTTAATACACACCTACTTCTTTCCACACTGAAGGTCACAGGTCAGGCTGAGTTCCTCAGCAGAGTCTTCTGGCTCATCCAACTTGTTGGTCTAACTCAGTCTGCAGGGCTATGATCCCTGTTTCATTTCCTGGGTCCCGTCGAAGGCCCCTCCATCTCTGCTCCTAGCAGCTGCCTGCCTTCCCTCTCTTTAAATGTTTGCAGAAGTGTTCCTCAAATCTCTCTTTTCTATCATAACTGTCTCCAGCTGGAGATCCCCAGCAAAAACACAAATATGCATATATAGGACAGAGAGGGAGGAAGAGACAGAGAAACAGCAAGAGACCTGACAGAGCAAGAGCCTCAGACAAGGGCTGGGCCATTCCCCCAGGCTCCACAGGATATGCACAGCTCACCCCTGCATGTCTACAGGTATCTTCATCAGAACTCGTCTCAGACTGAGCTCCTCGTAGTCCTCGCTACGCCGCTTTCCTGTGGTTAATCTCAGTTAACAGCTACTCCATCCTTTGCTCTGCTGAGAACTCAACCCTTGGAGCTATCCTCACTTCTCTTTCTTTCAGCTCATAACCTATTTGCAAGCCTTACTGGTTCTACCCTTAGGACCAATTCAGCATTCAACCTCTTCTCATCAGTTAAGTTGGAACCTCTATATTATAGCATCTTATTTAAAACAAAAAGTATCAGCTGCTAGACTAAGCTGTTAAAACACATGTACAAGATTCCCTGATAGAGTCCTGAAGCCACAGACAGCAATAAGAAACTAACAGTAACCAATAACAAAACTATAGCAACATTCTGTAAACATTCTGTAATAAATGTTATGTGAATATGGGGTCTCTTTTGAAGTATTGGACTTTCTTTTTCTCACTTGTGGGAGCCCTTCATGACTTCTTTTTGGGATACATGAATAGCCAGCATCACTACTCTGGTGCCTTAAGTCATTATTAAGTGAGATAAGGGTAAACTGGACACCAGCAATGCATAACTCAACGGCTGATTTGATAACCGAGATAACAGACAACTCACTACAGGTGGTGAGCATACACAAAACAAGGCATGACTTACTTCCAGGTGGGCAGGACAGTGTGAGATTTCTCGCCACCAGCTCACACAGCATACACTTTAAAACTTTCAGAATGTAGGCAGCTATGGAGGCACAGGCCTGTAATCCCAGCAAACTGGAAGACTGAGGCAGGAAGAGTACAAGTTCAAGCCCAACCTGGGCAATTTAGTGACTTAATGAGACCCAGTCAGTCTCAAAATAAAAGGCTTGCGGATGTAGCTCAGGGTGAAGGCTCCAGATTCAACCTCGGTATCACAAACAAACAAAACTTATGCACTTTTTTATTCTTGGAACTTTCTATTTAATATTTCCGGACATGGTTTGCTGGGATAACTGAGACAGTGAAAAGCAAGCTGTAAATAAGGGGAACGTTGTCCACCATGATATTCCCTTGACAAAAACCCAACAACTGCTCTCTGTTACTCACAACTTACTAGACCTTCAGGACTCTCCTGCTCAAAACCATCTGTCTGACCTCGTCTTGCTGTCTGCTTTTTTCACTCCTCCAAGCCAGCTACAAAGCCCCTTTACTGGCCCCCAGCAGACCAAATGCACTCCCACCTCAGAACCTTTGCGCATGATATTCTCAACGGAATGTCTTCTCCCTAGATGGCTTGGTAGCGATCTTGCTTCCTTATTTCCTTCAGATTCTTATTCAAAAGCCAGTTTCTGAAGGAAGGCCTTCTCTGCTACCATAACTAAACATTTTACTTCCCTCACTTTATTGTTTATCAACATCTAACTGTTTCTCAGTCTTTAAATCTATTTCCTTGCAACGTTTTATTATGAAAAATTTGGGACATATAAACCAAAAGAAGGCTAAAATTAAACAGCTTGCACCCACTACATATATCCTTCAATTAGCTTCTACTCACTTTATCACGTATCTGTCCAACCACTGAGTCATTTCTTTTGATGGCTTTCAAAGTAAGCTGCACATTATCAACAACCTTTCTCCCTAAATACTGGAGCATGGGGCCAGGGATTTAGCTCAGTGGTTCCGGCACCTGTCTTGCAAGCACAAGGACCTGGGTTCGATCCCTGGTAACCATATACCATACTGGGTATGGAGACTCACCCCAGCAGCAACCAGTACCACATTCCACAGTGCCGGGCGTGGTGGCTCACGCCTGCAATGCCAGCACTCGGGAGGCAGAGGCAGGAGGATTGCTGTGATGTGAGTTTGAGGCTGAGCTTAGGGCCAGCCTGAACTACAAAGCGAGATCCTGTCTCAAAAAAAAAAAAACACACACACACACACACACACACACACACACACACACACACATATATATATATATATACACACACATACATACATACTGGAGCATGTATACCATTAACTAATTTCAGTAAGTTCCCACACTTAGGAGCATTTGAACTGCAAATTTCTACAGCTCTACTAAATAAGACTCATTCTGTCAGATTACAAATGAATCTGACTCCCATATGTTCTCCTGTAAGTCAGGAACTTAATCTATTTCCAGATCTTAAAAGGTAAAATTGACAGGGTGAAATGTACCACAGATACAGTGCTCGGGACAAGTATAATATTCCTTACAAAGGGATATTATAAGGGTGTAATAATCCCTTACAAAGATATACAGAATATTATCATTAACCCAAAACGTCTGCTTCAGTCTCTTCCCAGTCAATCTGCATGTGTCAACACCACGAAATCTAAATCTCACTTTTTTCACCATAAAATTACTGCTGCTGGACTTAAAATGTTCTCTGAATGGAACTATACAGCTCTTGTGTAGGGTTACTTCTAGGTAGTAGGCAAGTTCACCCCGTTCCAGAAAAACTGGCCAAATGTTAGTAATTCTCACATCTGTTTTTCCTGTCCAATTTCACGAGCCATACATCAGCTGATTTTAGACATATATTAAAAAGCAGTCTTAGCTGAGTGTGGCAGCACACGCCTGTAATTCCAGCACTTTTTAGGCTGAAGCAGGAGGATCGACAAGAGATCAAGGCTGGCTTGGGCTGAGTTCAAGGCCAGCCTGAGCCACACAGAAAAACAAGCAAACAAAAAAGCAGTTCTGTAAATAAAAACCAGGATATCTTCTAGTCCGCATTCTTCTAAACCAGAGGTTAGCAAAAAAAAAAATTGCCACGGGACAAATCCAGATCAAATCCATTTTTGTAAACTAGTCTTACTATAATATGGCCATGTTTGCTCATTTAAATATGTGGCTGATCTTAGACTGTAATGGCACAGTTCCAAGAAGGAAGGCCTGAAGCTAGGGTAAGGAGACAACTTACAAGGAGCTTAGCAGTAAAGAGGTCTTTTATCTTACACCGAAAGAGTCAGTCACAGTAAGTCTGCCGATCAGGATTTGCATGAAATTAGCACCATTTCTTCTATGAGTCAATATATGATACTGGCCAAGATGGATTTTGAGTCCTTTCTAAACTCTTATAGAAGGTCAGGTACTTAACAGTTTTAACTTATCACTGAGTGCTAGGGTATTCCTGCTCCTAATTCAGGAATGTTAGTTACTACTGTTTAATTTTTTCCCCAAGAATTCTAAAGCAAAGGGAGGAACAGGCCATACTAGGGGGAAAGATGGAAACAAAGAGAGTCAATCAACAGACTCAGGCTCTGGGAAAACCCTACACGACGGGACTGTCAAGGAGTGACAAGACCTGGGACGATATCATGGTTACCATGAAAAAAGGTGTATTATGTATCGGAGCTCACATATTTGACTGATCATGTTTCTAATAATCACAAATCCATCCTTGCCCTCTCATTCCACCTCCAATTTCCTTAGAAGCTGAAGATCAAAGGACATGTATTAGTTTTTCATAATCTCTATAATGTATAATCCGTGATTACTTGGCAATGTTGAAAGTCTTAAGGATTCTTTTTGACCTATAAGTTTACAAAAGAATTCAGGGTTATTGTCTTTTGCTCTAAGACACAGATAGACAAAAGGCAAAATAGATTTATTCCATCGAGCACATATACTTTTTCCAAACTGTAAAATATTTCCAAAAAATTACGAGTAAAGTAAAAAGTTAAAAAAAATGTATATTTTAAAGTAGCAGGGTTTTTTGTTTTGTTTTTGTTTTTCTGAGACAGGGTCTTGGTATGTAGCCCAGGCTGGTCTTGAATTCCCAACAATCATCCTGCCTTGGCCTCCAGGGTGCTGGGATCACAGGAGTGTGTCATCATGCCCAGCCTTAATGTAGGAGATATTTTAAAGTAAAAGATATCCCATATCCCACCTTATTCATAATCACATAATGTTTTTTGACGTGTATTTTTTCATTTGGTACATGCTCATGGCACATAATAACTGCAATCATAGGGCAGAATCTGTACACATCCATGTCCATATCCCTCAGTCACGCATGGTGATGCATGTCTACAATCCTAGCTGAGGCTGGGAGGCTGCAGTAGGAGTACAACTGTGCCCTGGGCAACTTAGTGAGACCTCAAATGCAAAATACAGAAGAAAAAGGCCCATCAGAACTGCCACCTTCAAATACTTTGCCAAAATGATGAAAACAAAAGCAAAGAGGAGGAAAACCAGCTATGTGTTATCTAGGTCCTTTAGAAAACATGGGGGTCAGGTGTGATGGTGCATGCCTGTGATCCCAGAGCTTGGGAGGCTGAGGCAGGAGGATCATCATGACTTAAAAGATCTACCTGAGCCATGTAATAAGACCCTGTCTCAAAAAAACGAGAAGGGATTGTCCCTTTGGCTATATATATATGTATAAACGTATATACATACATATATATACACACACACACATATATATGTATATACATACGTGTATATATACGTATATATATATACACGTATATACGTATATACACATATATATATATACATATATACATACATACATACATGCATGCATATATGTCAAGCTACAAAAAGGACAATATTGCAGGCATCAAGGAATGGGTACTGTTCAAAAAGGAATGCCACACAAATGTTATAGCAAAACTCAATGGTACCCAGCAGGCTGTTGGCATGGTTATAAATAAATAAGGGCAGGACACTTGCCAAGAGAATGCGTGTACTGAGTATACTAAGTTACTCTAGGCCAAGATAGCTTCCTGAAACATATGAAGCAAAATGATCAGAAAAAGGAAGCAAGAAAGGCACCTTAGTTCTACTAGGGCACCATCCTGCCCCAGCCAGAGAAGCAACTTAGCAAGAACCAGCGGGAAGGTGCCAGAGTTGCACGATTGGGAGTCACTGAATGGCTAAGCTGTTTTAGATACTGCTTAAAAGTAAAAAGCGCATCCTGAATTGTAAGGACAGTTTCTTAATTGAACTGGTGTGGGGTGCCCTTACCTTAGAGAAATGAATACTTGCAACAGATTCTCATTGTGCCCAGTGTTTTTCTTGGTGGAAGACATGAGGTATTGTGCAGGTGTATACCCAAATGGCCAAACATTTATGGGATGCTTGAAGGTCCATGGGAAATGACGTATCAAAATAAATGGAAGGTAGAGCATGGCATTACAGTTGAACAAATAAAGTGCTCAAAGCATCCTACAAAAAAGAGGGCTGGGACACAGTTCAGTATAAAAGCCTTGGGTTCCAACCCTAGTACTTCAAAAACAATCAACCTACCAACCATAATCTAATCCCAAAGGACAATCACTGTTGACAATTATCCAGACTTTTTTAAAGCGTCACTTCTTTGTGGTATGGGCAATGCTGTACATTTAGTTTGTTTTTTTAACACTTGTAAATTAACCCACTATATGAACCCACTGTAACTTGTCTGACAATTGTAGACACTTAGCTCTCTGACGGACGTTTATTTTCCACAACAGTAACTCTCTTAAAATCAACACTCTTGCTCTGAGGAAGGTGGAGGAGAAAACAAACAGCATCAAGATGCGATATGTAAGGCTGGGGATTTAGCTCAGTGGTTCCGGCGCCTGTCCTGCAAGCGCAAGGGCTCGGGTTCGATCCCAGGTAACCACATACCATATTGGGTGTGGACACATGCCCAGCAGCAACCAGTACCATATACCACAGTGCCGGGCACGGCGGCTCACACCTGTCATCCCAGCAGTTGGGAGGCAGAGGCAGGAGGATTGCTGTGATGTGAGTTTGAGGCTGAGCTTAGGGCCAGCCTGAACTACAAAGCCAGAACCTGTCTTAAAAAACCTAAAAAAAAAAAAAAAAAAAGCGATATGTATATGAACCAATTTCCCATAAAAGTGTATTTATTATAATTCACAAAAGTATACCAATATAAAGGGAAAAATCATTAATTCAGGCCACACACATCAAAAGGTGTAGACAGTCATTCTCAATCTGCAATAATTTCCTCCCATAGGGATACTAGAAAATGTCTGGAGACATTTTTGGTTGTTACATCTGAAGAGGTACTATTACATGAAATGGGTTCGGAAGCCAGAGGTGATACTACACTTACCATGCATAAGACAGCCCCCTCAGCCACATAAAAGGAACACTTAGCCAGCCTAATTCATTCATTAGTGCAGGCTGAGAAACTCTGGTCTAGGATTGTATCACACTGGCCATAATAGCGCCCTTGGAAATGTAGAGAACAACTATAATTTATACTTCTGTACTTTTTGTGGTTTCTTTTGCAATGAAAACGCACGAGTGTAAACATTTCCATCCACAATGTAGTTTGAGATGAAATCAATTTCTGTGACTTCTAACATTGCTTCTATGCCTTGGGGACAAACTCTGAAAGTTCCCTCCATATTCTTTTCAGTAGGCTCATCTCAGCTCTTTCAAATGTTCTTGATGGGAAACAGTCTCTGGTCACTCACTAATCTGACTGCCACTGAAGTGATGGACATTAAATTCTAGTTTATATTTTGACCAGTGAAGAGTGGAACCTTCCTCACTGTATATGCACCACCTCACATACAGCTTATTAAAATACTTGATTTTTCCACACTTACTGCAGTTGTTTTCATCTTTCCTACCCTGACCTACTCCTGCTTTTAAATTTTAACGCAATGAACTGAGAGGCTAATCCTCACTCCTCAGGAGGATACTACACTCATGTTTAGAATACAATTTGCGGGGTGGGGTCGGGTAGGGACTCGGTATGAAGTTCAGGATGGCCTTGAACTCACTGAGATTCTCCAGCTTCAACTTCCCAAATTCTGGAATTATAGGCGTGTGCCATTATGCCCGGTGTAGAATACAATTAAATTACAATTTTGTGTTAAATTTTAGTCCTGAGACTTTCTGATCTTTTGGATCATATGCTGTGATTACCTGAATCTCGCGGCAATGCGCCGACAAATCACCTAGGAGGGAAGGCTAGTTTAGATTCTTTTCGATGTCACTCACTTCTGCAAACATCCATTGAACACTTAGGCCATGTACTTGCTGATCAATGAGATCAATAAAGCAAAGGCGCAGACTGCTTACAACTTTATGGTGTACAAAGGTTTTCTTGGGATTAACTAACTGAAAGAAAGGTCTTCCACCCTCACTATCTACAAAAATACTGATTTCAATCTGTAGAACTACATATAACGCTGGTTCATAGTGAAAGCTCGGATGCCACTGGTTCCTACGCCCCCTCAATCCTTCCCCCCCTTAGGAGTCAACCTAAGTGGTTGGTGAATGTTTTTAACAAATAATTGCACCTCACTACTCTTATATACTATAAATCTACCAGCAAACACCTGTCACAGATCTTTTATTCCCTACATCACAAAAAAAAAGGTAGCAATGACACCGATATGTATTCCAAACAACTCAAGGCATAAGAACACAAGGTATGGTTAGATAACTCTTTATCCAAGGATAATTATAAAAAAGAAAAAGATTCAGGGATGCAACCTGGAAGTTAAAATAATAGTGAAGACGAAATTCAATTCCAAAATAGACAAAACAGTAACTTTCCCTAAGACACTAGCAGACTCCCACTTCGCCCCCACTTCACGGGGGAAAGCTCCAGCAGAGAAGGCGGGGGAGGGCGGCTCCCACGTGCAGAATACTCCACCGAAACCCGCGACCGCCCGCGCCGCGCCGCCTCGCCACGCCCCCGCACGGCCGACCGCCCACCTTCCGGGACGCGCCCGGAGGCCTCAGCTAGACCCCCGCGCGGGCAGCCGCTTTGGAAGAAGGCAGGGGAAGGGGAGGCAGGTAGCTGGAGAACTAGCTTCTCCTGACCCGGAGAACGCATTCCTATGACTGTGGCCACGAGCGACCGCGCGCATTTCGGACCCCTTTTCGCTAGGACCGGGGCTGGGTACCCAAGACCCACCGGCCCGCCCCCAACCCCTGGCTCCAGCCCCGAACGCCGCGGCCCCACCCCTCGCCGCGCCTCACCGCGCCCGCCCCAAGCTGTCCCGCTAGTTAGCCGTGGGCTGAAGTATCGGTCCTCTGGAGGTGGCCTCGGAGCTGCTAGCCCCGTCCTGAAGGCCGAGGAGGTGGGCTCTCATACCTGCACTTTCCTCCGCCCAGCCGTGTTCTGCCGGTGATGAGCCGCCATCTTGCATGTTGACACTCCTACGTCACTTCCTGGAGAGGCTTGGTCCGGACGGAAGTCCCGCCTGTTCCCGTTTGGGCGGGTGGTGTGAAGAAGGAAGTGGGTGCTCCCTGGAGCGGTTAGTGTGGCCTCTGGTGAGGCAGATACTCCAGTGACCAAGACCGTAGTGCATGTAGAAAGCTAGTGGAGGTAGAGCCACTCTTCATCATTCTGGCTCCGCGAGGGTGACCCTAAACCCGGGCTTGTGCTATTTTCTGTGGCCCCTCTGCTAGTCTTCAGAAAGCAAGCTTTGAAAGAAGTGATAAGGCTTCTTTTTCAGCTTTTGCAGCCTATACTGAGTCTCCTAGGCAACATAAAAAGTATGATGTCCTTCTTTGTTGAGGATACTCATTCTTATTTCTATACCCTTCATTTGCAGGTACTGTGGTGAGTCGGTAAAACCTAGTCGGTGCCTAATGATCACAATGTACCACCTCTGAAGTACTCTGCTCAGCCATCCACATCAGAAGTTACCCACACGCAGGAAGTTCAGGTCCTGAGTCAGCTCTTGCGACTGGGAATTCATTTCCCTGAGACCCCAGGTCCTAAGAGAAATAACAAAGCTTTTTACCACGAAATACCGAGCACATGGTGGATCAGTTTTCTTTGAGGTTTAAAGTTGTTTTAAGCATTCCTGAACAATAAACTATGTATTATACATGAAACAAATTTAACATCCTAAAAAGTCCTTCATATGAAATAGAAGTGCAGTAAATTAAAGAAGAATTTGAGGGGGCTTCTGCTTCCAAATAAACAATACTTTACTTGTTAAATTTTGTTTTATGGGTTGGTCTGACCCTCTGCTGGTTAATTAAGTTAATGAACTCTCATCTTCAATTTAGCTATAAAAGGAGAACATATGTGGATTTTATGAAGTTAAATGGGGCAATGTTAACACTACTTGATATCAGTAAGTCGGAAATATTCTGCATGTTGTAGGTTTTTTTGAGACGAGGTCTTGCTTTGTAGTTTAGGCTAGCCCTCAGCTCACTGGGTAGCCCAAGTGAGCCTGGAACTCACAGAAATCCTCCTGCCTCTGCCTCCCAAGTGCTGGGATTACAGGTGTGAGCCACTATGCCTGGCACTGTGGTATGTGGTACTTATTGCTGGTCGGTGCTAGTCACCACACTGGCATTGTTGTACTGGTATTGTTGAACTTGGGACCTTATACTTATAAGATAGGCGCCAGAACAACTGAGCTAAATCTCGGGTCAGATCAGCTTAGTTTCCTGTCATTCTTGCTTCTTGCTCTTTAGGTGGAAGAAGCTCGCAACACATAAGGCCTTTTCAAAGACTGTCTTGGTGCCTTTATATCTGGCCTCGTTCAGTTTGTTTGCTGAACAAAATGAAGATTTTTGTAACATACTGCAGATCCTGGGTGTCAGCTGTTTGGGTTGCTTTGGTTACATAGAAAACATACAGTTAATATATATAAATTACACTTTTCTTTTTCTTGTTTCTTTTAGTTTTTTTGAGACAAGGTCTCGCTTTGTAGTTCAGGCTGGCCTTGAACTCGCTATGTAGCCCAGGCTAGCTTTAAACTCACAGCAGTCCTGCCTCTGCTTCTGCCTCCAGAGTGCTGGGATGACAGGCCCTAGCCACCACACCTGGCATTGTAATATGTAGTACCAACATTGAACTCTGGACCTTGCACTTGACAAGCAGGCACCAGAACCACTGAGCTAAATCCCCAGCCCTACAGTTTTCTTTCAGCTACTTTTTTTTTTTTTTTTTTTTGAGACAGGGTCTCATTTTGTGGTTCAGGCTGGCCCTGAGCTCAGCCTCAAACTCACAGCACAGCAGTCCTCCTGCCTCTGCCTCCTGAGTGCTGGGATTACAAGCATGAGCCACCACGCCGGGCACTGTGAGATGTGGTACTGGTTGCTGCTGGGATGAGTCTCCACACCCAGTATTGTTATGTGGTTACCGGGGATTGAACCCGGGCCCTTGTGCTGGAACTACTGAGCTAAATCCCCGGCCCCTCAACTACTTTTTATTAAAATATTACAATAACAGAGGCTAAGTTTAAAAATTAAATAAGAAAACTTACATATTTGCTTAATAATAATAAATATTTGTCTTCAGAGGCGCACATACCTGAATGCAAGTTGAATACTTTTACTGGCAATCCTGTATTTTACCGGTGAACTTGCACCAGCATATGTAATGTCTGATAAGTGAGAGTTTCTATTTGGCCATATGGTGGACATAGGATGCAGTGTTAAATACTGTATTCTCCTACAAAGGTTCCTACGGGAGTACCACCCAACAGAGTCATGAACAATAGCCTTAAAATTTCCCTCATAACATTAAAAGTTTAGGATCTTTTAGGACTATGTGGGCCCAAAGCATATGAACTGTGGGCTATACATACCTGTCCTGGACTATCTGGTTCACCAGAGGGAAAATGTGAATGTTTTTATGTATTTTTTTCTTAAAAGAAGGGTGAATATATTTTGAAATTTTGTTTACAAACAAAATTTTGTAGATCCTTGATCTGCAACCACTGCTGTCTCTTAATGATGTATATATTAATTTGGATACTTCAAAGATGGATTTTTAAAAACATGTTATTTTAAGGCTTATTTAGGTAATGCAGAGGTGCCAAATAAACTTTTTAATGCAAGCCTGTCATAGATAACAGTCAGATTCACGGAGAAATTGAGAAACTGCATAATTTCCTTATAACTCCTTAATGCTAGTCTGGTAAGAAATAATGTATTATGATATGTAATAGGTTTGCAAGGTCATTGTTAAATCATTAAGCAGAAGTAAATGTATAATTAAATATAGAAACTCAATTGTGAGGCTATTGATACCAAAGTTTGTTTTGTTTCTTATCTTGTCAGAAAGACCTATTTTAAATAGTCTTCACATTTTCTTTTCCAAAGGATAAGTTGGTGCTGAATAACTTACTGTTCAAAAGTTCGCTTACTTCTGAAACCACTGGGAAGAAAATAGCCTTAGTTCTTTTGTTTTGTTTTTTGTTTTTGAGACTGGGTCTTGCTATCTAGTTCGGGCTGGCTTTGAACTCACTATGTAGTCAGGACAGTCTCCTGCCTCTATCTCCTGAGTGCTGTCTGTGTGCGCCACCATGGCCAGCGTCCTTTAGTTCTCTTTCTCTCTCAACTCTTCTAGAAATGCCTCTGTTCCTGTCTCGCTTTCCCACTGGAGGGCAGTAGATCACTACGCAGGCCTCCCTGATTTTCTAATTCATTGGCTTTAATGTAACAGGTCAGACCTTAAAATGTGTAATATTCATTTCCCGTTAATAAAAAGTCATAACCAAAGTGCCTTTTCAGGAGACCTATTTTCTCTCATAAAAATGCCATAACTTATGAAAATAAATTTAAATAAAATGAAGTGAAGTTTATGCATTTGTGAGAACAGTTGGCCTATGTATTAATGTGTTTCACACGCATGGATTCAGCCAATCTCAGATCCTAAATATTTGAAGAAAATAATTACACCTGGTCTGAACATGTACAGTATCCCTTCTTGTCATTATTCCCTAAACAGTAAAGTATAACAACTACGTAAGTTACATTTTGTTGGACACGATGAATAATCTGAATATTTTAAAGTATATGGTACATGAGAGTTTTCATGCAAATACTATGCCATTTTACACAAGAGACCTGAATATCTAGGAATTCTGGTATCTCAGGGAGTCCAAGAATACCAAGAGATGGATGACTATTTACTAAGCAGGAAAATCAGAAATAGTATAAAAACTGTCACAGATGTGTCCTTTTGATGTGAGACTTTTGTACAGGAGCTGAATTGGCTGAGGCTTCCTGAAATGCTAGTCTAAAGAAATGCAGTAGATGCTAATTTTTCTCCACAAGCATGTCAAATTCGATGTCATGTCAAAAGTTAAATATAATTTCAAGCTTCCGGACAATTAGAATGATGGAAAATTAATCATCAGTAAATTATTAACACTCCGTTGGCTACCCTAACCTTACCATAAGTTCACTCATACGTACTAGAATCAAATACTGGGGGACACTGATTATCTTTAGGCCATCGTGGTTAGGGTTGAGGTGTCCAGTGTCTTAGAAATATGATCTCTTGGAAATGATGGGCCACTTGCCTTTTCTTCCATTAGCAGTGGGATTTACAGAGCTGGGAATCCCACGGACTAGGACCGGCCTCTCGAACCCAGATGTTTTCAGAGGCGTCACAGGTCTTCATTCCTTCCAGAACCTCTCCAGCTTTCACTGACCGCTTGTGGAGTGACCTCTGAAAGGCACTGAGTTGTGTCCAGCTTCTCCATTCACCCAGATTTCTAACTTCTTCAGTTAAATTGGGCATCTTTAAGGAGCTTCTGCTTTATGCCCGGCAACATCAACCACTCCTGCGATCAGCAGCACTGCAAACCAGCGACCATCCACAGAAGAAGAGGAAGGAAGGAAAATTACAGCAAAAACAAAATATACTCTAATGTCTCAACAAATTACCCTGCTGCTGGAGCTAGAAGTGAAGACAAATCTTTTCCCAGTCATCTCCCTACAGAAACCACACGCATTCTTTATGCCTCTTAAGCACCTTCAGATTGCATTTAAAATGAGGTTGTGCTTCTAGAAATCTTTCTTTTGCTAATTTGTTGAACATGAATGCCTGCAGAAGCCTTTGGATGGTAAATGCTGTGGGAGGGGCAGTTTCCATGGTGACCATCCACGGCACCCTTTGCTTGCACTTCAATTAGATCTTCATTGCTGAGCTGTTGCGAATGAGAAGGTAAGAGCTCAGTCACGTCTGGAAGGCAGCAGACATGAGATGTGGTACTAACTGCAGCTGTATCTGAATCCGCAGCATGGTACTATGCTTGTCTCGAACCTCCTCATGGTTGTCCCTGCTGATTATGGGAAAATACATTTGCAACACCTAGGACAAAGGGCTAATTTCTTTAATAATACAAAGAGTACTTACAAGGTGATCTGAAAATATTAAAAAACAATCGAAAAAAGTGAGCAAAGGACATGCACAAGCATCTTTGGGAAAAAGAATAAATGACTTAAATGTATAAAATTGTGTATGATCTCATTTATTACGAAGAAAATATGTATTTAAATGGATATCATTTTCACTTACATGTTGGAAAAGATTCAAAAGTTTAATAAGGTACTTTGTTTAGATATGCAGAAAAGAAAACATTTATACATAGGATAAGGGATCAATATAATCTCTAAACAGTTATGTGACAGGTCCTTTTCTCAAAATTCATCCTGTAGATACCCTTAACAATCGACTTAGAACATAGGAAAAGAATATTGAAGCATTGTTGAAGCAAATGACTAGGACAGACTAAAGTATTGTAATTATTAATAGATCTGTAGAGATGCCACAAGAAACCAAAGGATCCTACCATACATAGGTCGTGAAGGGTTCTTATGAAATAAGCCATTTCCTGTCTCAGCTTGACCTCAGGTGGAGATGTTAATAAACCAATTGAAATACATGTAAGACACATACACAAATTAACAAGAGGTATCCTGAAAAACTGGTTCCAATGCACTTGGCAGTCTCAAGGATACTGAAAATGCCAGTCTTAAGAAGAAAGATGATAAGATTTCGTTGGAAATAAGCTGTGTTATGAACTTCATCTCTTCTTCCTGAAGGGAATAATGTTCTCTGATCCCAAATATAATGAGACCCTCCTGAGAGCTCAGTAAGTGAATAGTTGAGTGGATCTCAGATCTACAGGGCAAGAAATGGGCCAACTACGATAATTACTTTGGTGGTAGAAATACAAGAGTGCTGGAAGCAGATCCTGCTCCTAGAGTTTTTTTCTTTCTTTTTTGGTAAAGGTTTGGAAAGGCTTTTTTGAAGACCAAATGGATGTGAAACACACAGGGAGAAGTCTCAAGAGTACTACCTGGAAGAGTGAAGAATTCTTACTCCTGACGACTATGAATGCAACATCATGACCCAGAGCTGAGGGGTGCAAGGAAGTAGGACGTGTCATCCTCTTCAGGACTGCAGCAGTCCCAGGGACCAAACTTTCTTCCATTTTCCTAAAGTGCCGTGGCAAGCTCAGGTCCTACCACTTCCCAGTACTGTGGAACTAGAAGCTGAGAACAAGCCTTTACCGAATGCATCTTGGAGACATTTAAGATACAAACCGTGACAAAGAGCATGTCATAGAGCACCAAACTTCGTACTTACTGAAAACATCCCTTTCTTCTCTCAGTTGGCAATTCAATGTCAGAAAGTGACCCCAAAGAGATCTGTTAATCCCTTCAAAATAGAAATTGTGACCAAAAGTTGGCATGGTGGCGAATGCGTATAATTCTAGCACTCTGGGAGGGTAGGGTGGAAGGATTATAAATTCAAGCTTGGCCAGGGCAACTTAAGAACATAGTGAAGCCCTGTCTGAATAAAAAAATAATTTAGAGGGGCCGGGGAGTTAGCTCAGTGGTTCCGGCGCCTGTCTTGCAAGCGCAAGGACCCGGGTTCGATTCCCCGGTAACCACATAACAATACTGGGTGTGGAGACTCA
>PVIR01026043.1:0-24597 GCA_004026965.1 Petromus typicus | reverse complement strand
TTTTTTTGAGACAGTGTCCCATTTTGTAGTTCAGGCTGGTCCAGATCTCAGCCTCAAACTCACATCACAGCAATTCTCCTGCCTCTGCCTCCCAAGCACTGGGATTACAGGCGTGAGCCATCACGTCCGGCACAGTGGTATGTGGTACTGATTGCTGCTGGGCAAGTCTCCACACCCACTATTGTATGTGGTTACTGGGGATTGAACTAGGGCCCTTGCACTTGCAAGACAGGTGCCAGAACCACTTATTCCTTTTCTTGATATTTTCCTGAAATAATTAAAAACATCCTTCTATAGTGATATATGCATATTTATGTTAATAATAGCACATTGGTTAACAGCTATATCTTAGAAACAGACCAAATGTTCATCAGCTGGTGAATAAAGATGTGGGTCTTTAATGAAGTGATGCAGTACTGCTCAGCCATAGAGAAGATAAACTTGAGACATTTATACGTAAATGAATACACCTTGAGATTGTACTCTTAAGTGAAATAAATCAGACTTTAATTTGTAAATATTTCATTGATTAAAAATGAGAATTAAGTTGTGTCTTATACTGGTACAAATCCCCATTATGGAGTGCAATCATGATGTGTATATTTAATGTACCAATAAAGATTAAAAAAATATTTCATTGATTCTCTGGTATAATAAATTCAAAATGTGATTAAGGATTAGAATGCATAACTGACATTGTGAAATAGGAAAATAATGTTCAAATGCAGATAAGCACTAAGAGTGAGGAGGGGGAAATGAAGCAATAGATAGAAAAAAATGAGAACAGGAAGATAAGTTGTAAACAAAGCTTTCATAATTAAGGAGGGGAGAGGAGTTAATGGGAAGGCAGGAGAATGAGAAAAAATAAAGATAAAATTATATCTTATACAGGTACAAATTCCACTTTTTGTCATATAGAAATATATACAATTATATATATTTAACTGAACCAATAAACTTACATCTTAACTATAATTATTTATGACACATGAGATACATTTATTATTTGTGGAAGAGGAAAAGAATGAAATAACTAAAATGATAAGAAATAATGTCGTTATATGTTTTGTGAATGTAAATGTTCATTGTGACTTGTATCCGGAGGTTCTACAACAGCCACATAGGTTCACAGGTGGATCTTTTCAGAGGTGGATCAATCTAGAGTGCATGATGCTGGGATCAAGGGTGTGTGATTTCTAAATTGGGCCACTGATTGGTTTAGAATATATCTGGGTTTGGATAATAGGAAGGTGCAAACTGAATGTCATGCTACTCAGTCTCCAAGTTTGTATCCTGGATAAAATCTAAGGGACAGAAAGAGGACAACTTTTCTCACTGCTCATAACTTGTTTGTTACTTCATTATTTTGTTGCTTGCTGTCCTCTGTGTGCCATGAACTCTTTGCTCTGTGATGCCTCTGTATCATGTCACCCACTGTTGGAGCCAGCTAACTATGAACTGAAACTTGAATATTGTGAGCTACAATAAATCTTTCCTCTTAAAAAAAGTAAAAATTAATTCTTATGTTTAATAGTGGTATTTTTAACTCATCATGTAGTATAAATCACCCAAATATTTATTTTACATGCAACATATCACATTCTATGTGACTCAGTACCACTGGAACAAAATCAAAATGTGACCACAGCTCTTTAGGTTATTTGTGACTGTAATATACCCCATGAATCTGAGGATAAATGGATAATCTCAATTATTATATAGATGTTATTTTTTAAATGTAAATTCTGAGGGCAGTGTTTTATAATACTTGTGTTAGTTGTAATATTGATGGTTAGTTGTAATATTCCAATTTAATGTTCAGGTTTGTGCAAAAATTAAAATTTTTGTGGTCTGATAATATTTAATGTCCAGAGTGATGACTTATACTATCTCTATTAATGGTATTAACTGTATTTTGTAATATACAGTTCAAGCTTGTCTTAAAATTACAATTTCTGCGGTCTGATAATGTTTAATATTCAGAGTGATGATTGGGTTTGATGAAGGCATATATGTGAATTTGTGAGCTAAATGCTATATCAATAATATGTGTAATATGCAACTCTGCTATTTTCTAGCAAAATTACTCTGGAAATGTTTATTAGCTTCTTATTACCTATATTACTATGAGCAAATTTGTTTAACTTTTATGTGACTCAGTGGCCTAATCTATAAATAATTGTAAGTGACTGAGTTAATACTCATAAACAGCTTACAAGGATAAAACCTACACCTGGTCTGATAGATATTATACTATTATTAGCTTTTAGTCTCAGTAATTATTAAGTAGTTCTCTGTTGTAGCTGGTTTAACTTTTGAATCAGAGACAATTTTCCAGATAAGCAAGGCTTTTCCTGCTAGGCTTTCCCTTCTATATAACCCAGACAATATTTGTATACTTCTTTCTTTTGCCAAAATGCTGAAAATTCCAAGCACAACTGTGAGGCAGAGAGCCCAGAGAGAGCAAGTTGTCACATTCTTTCCCCTGGACAGCCTGGTTGCCTGGATAGGAAGCAGTTTCTCTTTGGGTGACATAAATGGGCAAAAGATATTATGTTTGCTTGTCTATTCCCTGGTTGATGATAAGCTCCTTAAGAAAGTGGGTCATTTCAAATTCATTGGAGAAAAAAAATGTATTTCAAGCTACAGCATATAGCTCAGAAGCTACAAAAAGAACAGCCAATCAGGCTGAGAATGTGGAGGAGGCTATAAAACTTGTACAAGTTTGTACTAGTCTTCGAAGCATTGGACCAGGAGTACCAAAATGTCATGCTAAAAATAATTCAGAAAACAGTATGGAAAATGACAATAGTGATTTAAAGTAGTTGTAGCATCAATAGTTACAATCTGAATAGCTGATGCCAAATTGAAAGGACAGGTTTTTTCCTAACCTCAGAGTAACTAATGGTCCTCCTAAGGTGTTAATTTTATAAGACTGAAGAATTCAAAAAGGAATGTGCAGTCAGCAGAGATTATTGCAATCATAGAAGTGTAGAATTCTTTATGAATCAAAGGATTCTTCTTTTGTGATTTCAGCAAAAGGAAAGAATAAAGCAGCATCACACTTGAATTTAACTAACAAATCTCCAGATCCATCCATCATCTATGTATCTGTGCCTGTCTGCCTTTGTATTTATTTCTCATGCCAGATGCGCAAATAAAGCTCTCAAAAACCTTGTTAATAAGGATGGTAGGACAAACACTTGCTCTGTTTGGTCTTTGACCTTCAATTATAACACACAACTCATAAGACTTGTGTATTTTCCTGAGTAATAGGATCATTTGACACTATATCTAAGTTTTTGGCATTCCCAGAGTGATAAGAACTTTTCATATTTGGATGTAGGTAACTATGGAAAGCTGAAAGAGTGGAAGCTTTTTAAGCAAAGCAAAAAAGCTATAGCTTGTGTTGATCAATAAGGGCCAATTATTTGATCAATTTTCCTTAAAAATTTTTTTTAAAAAAGCAAAGTTCATAAATTTTCCTGATTTCTGAGCCTGTGGGCTGGCACAACTGGAGTGAACATAGAAAGCCCTTTCCCACCACACTATACCTTGCTCTCCATACCCTTTCCATGTGGCTGTACATGTGTATGTCTGTAATATTCTAAATTATACATAGCTAAGAGTGAATAAAGTACTCTCCTTCTTATGAGCTATTGATAAAAATTAACCCAATTCGAGATGGAAGGTTCATGCAAAACTTCACTTTCACTTGATTAGCCAGAAGAATTGGTCAAAATTATCTGCTTGTGATTGGAAGAAGGAATGAAGAACAGTCTATGGGACTTTGCTCTCAGTCTGTGGGGTTTGACAATATTTTGAGGCCAAAAGTGTCAGAACTAATTTTATCTAAGAGCACGGAGTTATTGTCTGTCAGATAAATTCTTGTGGATGAAATATAGTAAACAGTCATGCATTTGGGTGATTAAATGCAAGTGAAATATTCTATGGTGCATGTGATTGTAGGGAAAGCAATTAGATTTTAATAATTTCCTGATATGTAGGGCAAAGCAAACCACATTTCAGTAAGCACAGGTATACAGTTCTTAACAAAGAATAGAAAAATGCATTTTGATGTTTTCCATAGTTCCTGTAGCATATATTTATCTGCATCTACTTTAGTGTACCATCCGTACATCTGTTGCTTTAATCCAAAATATCCCCAAATGCCCTATGTATTTGGAGAGGACTGAATCCTGGGTATGCTGTATTCATGCAGTGATAATTTGGTTCTTGTGCTATAATCTGAAAAGTGTGTCCCTCCCTAGTTCCCACCTTCTCTCTTGTCTCCTCCAGCTGCTGCCATGAGCTGAACAACTTTCCTTCTCCAAGCCATTCTACCATGACTTCATGCTGTGAAGCCAACAAACTGTGGACTGAAACCTTTAAAAACTGTAAGCAAAACTTAAATCTACACTCTTTTGAAAGTGTGGGTGACAGGACTTTTGTATTGGCAATAAGAAAAATGATCAGTTTGGTTACTAAAAAAAAAGTGAGGACGTCACTATGATGACTTGACAATTACAGTCCTTTGGATCTGATTTGTGGAACAATCTGGAAAAGTTTGAACTTAACAGAGATTTCCTGGAATGTTGTAAATTGAGCTGGTGGGAGACTGGTCTTCCTTCAGAAAAGTGTTAATAAAATCCAGATTACAAAGATCAAGGTTAGAAGATTTCAGTTATCAGTAAGGATTACAATGGCAGTTTGAGTAGATACCATGTGGAGGAAGTTTGTTTATATATTGTCTGTTTTCTGAGATTTTTGTAAGATTGTGATTAAGGTTGGCTGACCAATCAATATGGTAAAGGAATGTTTAAGGCAGTCTAACATTGAGACTATGGCATGTATAATGCTGACTGCTTTTAGTTATATTTACTGTGAGAAAAATGCTGTAAAGCAGAGCTGAATAATTGGAAATATTTATTTTGGTGGCCAGAATAGAAAAACCAGTAACTTGAGGATTATAAAATTGAGGGAGCGCTTTGCTGGCTAAAAAAATTAGTATTAAATAGGAGACAAGCACTTAGCAACAGGCACTTATGTGTGTATATATATATGTTTTGAGGGCAGTGTAGGAATCATATCTATCCTGTGTGTAAAAGAGGAAAGTGTACATATGGGTAAAGCTCAATTTCTGTGATTTACTTTGCTTTTGGAAGGAACCATAGAGTCTCTTCCTGGAGAGGGGCTCCCTAGGGAATTGATTACTCATGATTTGTTTCAAGGCATTTGTATAGGCCCTCAGTGGTCTCTTTAGCCACGAGTCAATCATATTTGGCTACTGCTTGAGTGAGTAGAGGATGTTACTATCATCCACATAGTGCTTCTTTTATCAGTGTGTAGAATCTAAGTGTAGTACCCTCAGGGAGATTTTCACCTTGATTTAAAAAGTCCTGGGAGGCCTTCCATCTGCCCCCAAGAGGGAAATGCATGGAGCTGTGAGAGTGATAACAAAGTAAAGGTGCAAATCTCAGGTGTTTGTGCTAGTCTGGAACATGGAAAGATTGCTGATGAAAACCTCAGGCATTGAGAAAAACAAGCCCAGGAGAGAGATCAAGAGATCTGCAACAAAACAAAACAAAACAAAACAAAACACAATACTGTAGGGGGAGGATTGCATAAGCCCTTGCCAGCTCAAATATATGGTCACAATTTGCCCGGAGTGTTGAACTCTGTCTTTATAATTTGCCTTGCTGGGTTTTGATCTTGCCTTGGTCTCACTCTTTTCTTGGCCCTTGTTTCTCCCTTCTGTGATGGGAATGTTTATCCTGGGTCATTGTATTTCTACAGCATTTGTTGCCTTTTGAGTTTTACATAGGTTCACTGCTCAGATGTTACCTTAAAGCTTAAAGGAAATTTTGAACCCTGATATTTTTTAGCAATAACAGGGCTATTGCATCTTTGACAACTCTTGAGATATCCTAAATGCATTTTTCATAAAGACATGGACATGAGTTTTTTTGAGGACCAGGAGTGGAATGTTACATTTTAAAACTGAATTGTCTCTCAAAAGGCTGATATCTTTGGAAGATGGCTAGAGGGGGGGTAGGGTCCGATGTTATGGTTTAAATTTGAAGTGTCTTTCAAAAAGCCTCATTTATTTGTTATGTAGCTTGATCGTGGGGTCTTTACACCAATCACTGAGTTTGTCCACTGATGAATCCATAGCTGGATGTGATATAAGGACTTGGGAACTGGTCATAAAATGGAGGTCCTTGGGGCTGTTTAGGGTTATGTTAAAATATATATCTCTCCAAAAGCCTCATGCATCATAGGTGATGTTTCATGGATGTGACTGGGTCCTTAGGGTGTGATAATCACTGATGAGTTTATACCTAAATGTGATGTTGGAAAGTGAAGCCGAGTCCAAGAGTGTGGTTCACCTAGTGACAGCCTGGGGGTATGTGTGTGTGTGGTTTATCTTCTTCTCTTTCTATCTGACATGCAACAAGCAGCGTCCCTTTTCCATGCTACTGTCCTGCCTTGGAGCCAGCTAACTAAGGACTGGAACTTCTACAAAGTGTGAACCAAAAGAATCCTTCTGTTTTATAAGGTGTGAAGGTCAATACATGGTGCCTGCAATGAAATGATTTATTGAGACAGGGAATGTGACCTGGAAGGGCATCTTCCTCCCCAGTTCCTCACTTCTCTGTCTGCCTCCTGGCCACTGTGGGGGAAGAAGCTTTCCTCTGCTGTACTACTCTACCATGATTCTTCCTGCTTTGGAGTAAGCCAACTATAGCATCTAAAATCCAGCAACCCAAAGATGCCTGTCTTTCTATAAAAAAATGTTTGTGTCACTTATTGTATCTTAGTTATAGAAAGGGACTAAAACAGGTAGGTACTTGCTGAACTATAATATACTCTCGAGGCATATTTTTCTGTCATTGGCTTAACATAGTTGGTATATTTTTAATATTAGTCTCTCTAGTAGCCAGACTTCATGGCCTAAGCTTTGTTCATGATTTTTCATGGGCCAAAAGTAAAAATTTTCATTTTTTTTAACATTCTCACTATAAATCTGGCTAAAAACAGTGAGGGGTGACATGATGGTTAGAATAGAATATCAACTTGACAGCCTTTGATGAACTATACTTCTAGTGTATTTGTATTTGTGTTTTGGAGATATACCCTTGAGTTCTATGTTTGATGTCTTGTGCCTTCTTCTCTGGTTTTGTTTCCATAGTGCTGGTTTTTAGCCACCACAAATTAAGAACCATTGATTTATAATGCCATTCCACCATTATATCTCTACCATGACATCTCTACCATGGAACACCTGTTCATGAACTTAAACTCTTTAAAAATAATCTAAATTAAGCCTCTCTCACTTTATGTGGTAGGTAGGAAGTACTGTGCCCAACAATTGAAATGATGACTAATACAAATAGCCTTGCCACTGCCTAAAGGCTGAATAGTCATGGTCACATTTGTCTGTCATCTTTAAAATTAGCACTATACAAAGTCTCTGGACAATATTCTAGTCTTTTCTGCTAGAACATAACACATATGGTCTCTCATCAAGTTCACAATGCAGTTCTCATTCACATTTGAATTTTATTGAACCTGGCCTTTATTATCCATATTCCTATGGCCATCCTGGTCTTTGGAGCTCCAACTACAATCAGTCTCATCTTATTCTATTAAAAAGCTTTTGTATCCCATATTACCAAATCTTTCCAAATTTTTCTCACAGTTTTCAAAAACTTATGAGCCACATTGTCACGTATATTAGAATCTTGGTTCAATACAATTAATTTATCCATGATTCTGGTTGCAAATTGAATAGCATGAAAACCAAATCGAATTTCTCCCTAAGATTGCGTGGACCTAATTGCTGATTTTGACATAGTTTTGTACAATTTGGTCTGTGGCTGGAACTGTGGAAAGAATTTCCAGTTCATGAATTGAAGTACCTCTATGTAGTCATAGAAACACCCTATTTTTCTAGTGTTGGAAATAATCCTGTTTGGAAATTATAGGGTCAAAATTGAGCAAGTCTTACCATCTACAAAAAGACTTTGGACTTAACTCTTGTCTTTACCTCTGTTAACAACAGGGATTCTATGGTTCCACATGGTGTGATGTTTCAGGGAAGAACTCTACCAGGATCTGTGTAACTTTTCAAAGATTATTGTTGACATCTGTTTTGTCCTGTGGGATCCTTATCTCTATGACTTTTCTATGACTATTGTTGGCCTCTTGGGTCTTTTAGAATGTATAGAGTGAAAAATGTAGCTAGCTTGGATCTGAGTTAATAAAAAGTATGTCAGTCTGGGTTCTGGAGTCATTGTTACAAAAATGCTGCATAATCAGGCCTAGGCCCAACATCTTCTCTAAGCTTGATTTCTGTTTAATTATAAATACTTTCCTATTGTACTATCAACTCCCAAGAGACTAGAACCTAATACAAAGGTCCTAGTTATGTTCCTTTCCCTTGTTTCTCACACTTTAGTGTTTTATTTTGGTTTTAATCAGTTTTCTTGTTGCTGGGACAAAATTCTCTACACAAACACCTTAAAAGGGTGAAACAGTTTATTTGTCTTAGTAGATTTCAGACCTACTAGTCCAGTCCTTGCTCAACTCGCTCCAAGAGAGGATCATTACAAATTCCATTTTGGTTCAAAATTTCTCACTTCCTCATGGCCACTAAATAGTAAAGGTTGGATAGAACAATGGAAAGAAAATGTGAGAAATCACATACAGTTTCTCTTGTCACAGCTCCATGAGTTATCAGGAAACACACAGGAATGTGCTTTCCTAAGTTCCTAGGTGTGTCCTAATCCAATCAAGATGAAAACAATGATTAAAAGTCATCATCTCCAAGATATCTGACGTGATGAACTGGAGAAAAGTGATTACAAATAATGAGACATGGAAAATAATAGCAAAAACATACTTGAGGGGAAAGAATAGGATGTCAGGTCTGGACATATCTTCTTATCTTAAAGTTACACATTTTATAGAAGTCCAATCATATACAATTTTTCTCATTTATTTTTACCTTACATCTTCCTTTTTACCCTCCATTTTTCCCTAGCTTCCTTCTACTTTCTCATCTCATTTTTTTATTCCGTTTTTATTTATTTATTTTTTGACCATCTCTTTTTTCATCTCTCTATTTTCTCATCTTTTTTTGATTCTGTTGTTATTAATAAATTATTGTGTGAATCCCAAATGTATTTTAGGATTAATTTATAGTAAAGAAATTACAACATCAATGTATTGTTTCTAAAGATCTAACTCATTTTTTTCAGAAAGTTCTTTTCTATTCCAAAGTAAACTTTTCTTGTTAAAAATTAGTCATAACCTTAACAAAGAATTCATTGTTTATAAGATGTATCTTATACATTCTGTTAATCTTCCTTAAAACTCTCACAAAGGACATATAAATTAAAAACTTTTTGTTAACTGTTCTCACTGAATATAAAAATATTGTCCAAACATATTGTATTGGTGATTTCTCTGGTTTTCTATTTTATATTTGTTCTGTATGAAATATTTTTATATATGATGTCTTTCTGGAAATCTAAATTGCAAATGTGACACTATGTTCCAAGCATTTCTTTATTTATCTATTTTTGTTTTAAATTCAGGCTAAATTATCTATATTTTCTTCATGCTTCTAATCATTGTCTACAAAAATTTCAGGATTTTTCACATTTTATCATACTGTTACCCTATTTGAGATACTTTTCACATAGATATTTTTCCTTTCTAGGAAAATCAAAGACTTATTTCTATATTTAACATTTCTTCCAGTTAACTTCACATTTTTCTTTATGAAAACCTATTAAGCTTCAGGTGTCATAAAAAATGAGGTAAGCTGTAGGCCCTAAATTTAACTAGCTTACAATTCGGTGGGAAACACTAGCACAATTCAGAGGTTGTAGTGATAAATATAAACCACAAAAATTGAAAATGTTTATAGAATGAAAGCAAGAATTAAAAGTGAAAAATTTTCTCATCAGGATATATCACACAGTACAAACTTCTATAAGTGTTCCTGAAAAATTAACTAAGCTTCTCACTTGTTTCTTTTTTTTTTCTTTTTAGGTTTTTGGAGACAGGGTCTCGCTTTGTGGTTCAGGCTGGCCCCTGAGCTCAGCCTCAAACTCACATCACAATCCTCCTGCCTCTGCCTCCCGAGTGCTGGGATTACAGGCGTGAGCCACCATGCTCGGCACTGTGGTATGTGGTACTGGTTGCTGCTGGGTGTGAGTCTCCACACCCAGTATTGTTATGTGGTTACCGGGGAATCGAACCCGGGTCCTTACGCTTGCGAGACAGGGGCCGGAACCACTGAGCTAACTCCCTGGCCCACTCACTTGTTTCTTTTGAACCGAAATAATAAAAAAAAAATATGCCTATGGGCACTTAATTATTTAGCATTCACTAATTATTCAATAAGTAAGTAGTTCTAAAACTCAAATCAGTGAATTAGTCTTGTGAAATAATCCCCAAATATATGTAGATATATTTAATACATCAAATATTCATGGAAAGTGACTGTGTATGTGTGTGTGTGTCTCTGTGTGTGTGTGTGTGTGTGTCTGTGTGTGTGTGTCTGTGTCTGTGTGTGTGTGTGTGTGGCTGTGTGTGTCTCTGTGTGTAGGTGTGTGTGTGTCTGTGTGTGTGTGTGAGTGTGTGTACTCATTCATATGTGTGGTGCTAAGAATCAACTCTGGTGTCTTGAATACACGAGACAAGAGTTCTCTCACTGACTCACACCCATTGTCTTTCTGGCAAACAATTTATAATGAAAATTAAGGAATATTATGACTTATGAATGAAGATACAAATTTTATTTTAGATTCCCTATTGTTTCCAATTCCATATAAAGTAATTTCTCCAATAGGAAATAGCATATCATAAGTTTCTCATCATAACCTCATAAGATTTAGATTTCAATGTAGATATAGGTATAATAAACATGTTGTGTGTATTTGCTATAGGAAGATATGACCGATGATTTTTATGTAAAATACTATTAATATTTTTATTTGTATCATATTAATTTAATATTGATAAATATATATTATCAATACATAGATATAGCACAAGCTAGTACAGACATTATGAAGAACCTCTTGCATTTTTGTTAGAAGTTTAAAAATGATAGCAGTAATCAGTTTATGAGCTTTAATTATTTATTCAGTGATATATAAATGTATACATTCAATTATTATAAATATATTGCCAATTTCACACATACAAAACTGTCACATATTAAAAGCCTTGTATAACATAATTATTTGTTAAACAGTATGATTTAGTTTTCAAAAAATTAAACCACAATGTATGTTGGCTGAAATTATAAATATGTTTAATAACAAAGAATTTGAGTAGCATGGTATGGGAAAAAAACTATTCACCATTTTGCCTCTGGTAAAAGATGAGGTCTTACTGGTCTGTTATCCTGTGCTGTACAAAGGCAAGATGGCATCATCTGAAGACATTCCAGTTTCCTTGAGAATCCAGTAGTAATAAAAAAGAGAAAAATTTCACCTGGGGAACAATCTTTCACAGGAATGTCTATGTAATCCAGTTTGGCCACAAGCATTCTGAACTGCTATCACCAATAAAACATAAAAACAAGCCTACTAACTGACCTCAAAAGAAACTTCCAGAACTATGAGCCAGAATAAATCTTTCACCTTTAGTTTTATATTCAAATCCTTATCGGTAATATATATATATATATATATATATATATATATATATATATATATATATATATACATACATATACATAATTGGTACTATCTATTTATCTATCTATCTATCTATCTATCTATCTATCTATCTATCTATCTAACTTTCAGTATTGAGAATTTGTACCAGCATATGATATATCATGATTTGATTCTCATTTTTTCCCATTCCCCTACCAACCCCACACCCCCTGCCCTCTGTATTCATCGGCTTTTCCTTTTTTATTGCCATCACATTAGTTTTTCACTCTTTACTTACCTCTACACCCCTTTTAAACTGATTTTCTCAGGTATTTTTTCACAGCAATGATAAACAGACTAACACATAGGTTAAGTGAAATATGTTGTCTTTACTATGAGATCAATGAAAAAGCAGAGAAGTGTCTTAAAGAAATAAATTGGAGGATATTTTTAGAATAGGATGCTGAGCACACAGCGTATGATGATTTCATGATTTGGAGCAGCTGCTGTAAAATGTAGCATCATTCCTAGCCTGATATTATTTCCTCAAATTAACCTTACAGTTGAATTCACCATCCTTTATCTTCTTAGATAGAATTCAATGCTGAATCCATGTTCACTGAATTATTTTGAAAAATATGCTTTGTTTCTCTACTTTATTTTCATGATAATGTTCTAGAAGGGATTAAAAACTAATCATATCTGGTCATACCTCCAAGAAATTCTAAAGTTATATATTAACATCAAATAAAAATACTGTGAGGTATGTTCAGTATTTCTCCAATACTGGGAACCATTGACTTATCATTTCATGTCCAGTTTTCTCACTGTGACTATTGGTTGATAGTACCAGTAACTAAACCTGAAATATATATAAAATTGTACCATGTTTGAAAACATTGAGGGTAGACTAGCCATGCTACTGAAACCATGTTTGTTGCTCTCATAGTCACCTCTTATTAACTATTCCACTGACATGCAACCACATCAGGCTCTTCCGCTAAATTAATCCATGAGAGAGATTTTCGTTAGATCCTGGCCCAGTATTCTGGCTAATAAGAATTATTCAATCCATTGTAGAAGGACTTTAGCTTGATGTGTTGCAAAGTTTCATGGATCCTGAGAACATTATCATTTATAATATGATTTAAGTATTTAAAATTTTGTAGATATTAAAAATTTCTTTCCATCAGTTTTTTGAGTGATGCCAAGAAAATGTGTTGTTCTTATTTTCTGAACATCAAAATCAAGATAAAGAAAATAACAACCTAGAGCAAAAACAATCTCGTTAGGCTAGATGATGGACATAACAATTATACAGCCTTGCTTGACTCTGAGCTGCCTAGAGGATTACTAGAGTGTACTTGGGGATGTGTCTAGACTGGTGACATTATACACAGTTCTTGGTCACTTCCTCTCTGCTACTCATCGACAGAAAGTATGAACTAAGTGTCTTTTCTCCACCAAGATCTTCTACCCTAGAGTTTCTGCCTTGGAGCCAACCAGCTGTGGGCTGAATTCACAGGCATGGTAAGCCAAATTAAACTTTTCCTCCTTTAAATTTTGGGTGTCAAATGTCACATCTCAGAGATGGAATGGCTGACTAATACAAGTACAAATATAAATGGAATTTAGAAATTTTGAGTATAGTCATACAGATGTAATATATCACTTTAAATTTTTAAAAAAGTTGTGCTACACAGAATAATTTTCCGTTTAGATTTTAAGTATCCAAACTACCTCTGCTATAGGAATTTCACATAAGAAATGAAATGTAGAGCTATTTGGGACTTTTCATTGGCTCAGCCCCCATTCTTCAGTGCATAGATGATAAATAACTTTCAAACATGGAGCCTGAGTATATATTTTATCAGGCTAATTTTCTTGCCTGACTTTGATCATGTGTTGATTCATAGTGAAGAGTCTGTAATTCAGTCCTTAGGATTTTTTCACTACAATTTGTACTACATTTTATTTCATCATTTTCTCTACATTTGAGAACAATTTGTTTTCTATTTTCTGTGCATCCTCAAATGATTTTAAGCACATATATGTATTATGTACATACACATGATATATTTCTTAAGGTCAGAGACCATTTCTAGGTTAATCTTGGGCTAAGGGAGCTGATTCTAACAGAACTCCATTTGAAAGAGTGCT
This sequence comes from Petromus typicus, assembly GCA_004026965.1. Taxonomy (NCBI): domain Eukaryota; kingdom Metazoa; phylum Chordata; class Mammalia; order Rodentia; family Petromuridae; genus Petromus; species Petromus typicus. The sequence goes on along the minus strand of PVIR01026043.1, from coordinate 10,756 downwards.
CTAGACTCATCTTTATCTTACTCTACAGTTTTTCTAAACAGGGTTGACACATGTCCTCCCAAATGAGGAGTCATAACCTGTATGACACAAATTACAGTGACCATAATGCTGACCAGACCTTAGTTTTGATTCTTCATCAGTTTCAGACACTTCACTTCCTTAAATATGCTGAGTTACAGTCCTTCCAGTAAAATGCTTGGCAAGAAGTAGAACTGTAGGGCTGTGGGAAAAAATGAGAATTAAATTGTGTCTTATACTAGTACAAATCCCCATTATGGAGTGCAATCATGATGTGTATATTTAATGTACCAATAAAGAAAAAAATGATTCAAAAGTTAAACCATAAAATTGTAAAACAAAAATTTTACTTTGATGATACTTAAGCTGCCTAGTAATTAGGGCTCTACACAGCTGTTAGATATTTGGATTATCTAATGTAAATTTGTGATGCATTTACTTTATTTTATTATATGAGGATTCAAAATTCTATATACAAGTGGAAGATGATGAGATACAAAAGATGGAAATTTTGATAGAGACATTTAAAAATATATCAATATATGTCATAGTTGTGTAAATATATTTTTTCTCTGGTATAAGAACATTAAGGTATACATGAATTCTAGAATGTATGGTAAATATTGTGAAATAGAAAATATTCAAAGGGAAATGATGTGTCATGGTAAAGAATGAGGGGGGAAATAATGAGATGATTTAAAAAAGGAAACAAAGCTTTTGTATATAGGGGGAAGGAGTGATAGGATGGATAAGGGAATGGGAAAAAATAAGAATTAAGTTGTGTCATATACTGGTACAAATTCTCACTGTTGAGTGCAATCATGAGGTGTATATATAATGTACCAATAAAGAATTGAATAAAAAAAGTGAAAAAAGTACATCAATATATGAACACAACCTTTGACTAAAATTTACAAAAAAAAAGACAGTGTTTTCAACTCTAATAGTAATTTTCCTGAGTCTAGAACATAGAATGCAGTATTAAAGGTTTTCCAGAAGTGCTACCATAAAGGAGCTGCAGAATTCACTATGTCTTCCTTCCACAATGATTCCTTGCTCTTTCTATTATGGAAAATATTGAGTAATTAATGCACTCTGTGGTTAGTAATGTTAACCTGAGCTGGCTGCAGTCACAAAAGTGTGGCTTCAGGAGCTCTTTGGAAGAACTCTTTGTTCTTTTCATACTGCAACATATTCACAGGACACTGACCTGGGAGTTTTTAAATGCAAGTTTGTCTGAATGTACTTTGAACTAAATGGCTTGGTAAATTGAAATGGGAAAAGGTTGTTTCCACTTTCTACTACACTGAAATGTTCACATCAAATGGTTTCTAAATACACAAGTCAAAAAATACTACAGTGTCCTAATAAAAGACTGCAAGCAAGAGGGAATAAATTAGCATTTAAAACAACCATTTAGTGGTAGGCTTTGGTCTTTACACATCTGGGAATGACCGTGTAAGTATATCCATTTTCAAAATAAGAAACATAAAGCCACTTGAATATGTTCAGTATGATCAACTCATCTAGCAGGCCAATTCAGATTCCAAAATTATACTTCAAAATACAGAAACATTGCACACTAGTCAATTTTGTAGTGTGTAACATTTGGAATAAAGCACATCTTGCTCCTTTCTCTGAATATTTAAAATAGATTTTTTTCATCCAAATAATTTGGATTTGTGAACACCACTGATGAAATGCCATACTTTTTTATCCTTTTCTGATTAAAACCTCAAATACTGAGTAAGTTCACAAGCTCAGAAAAAACCTTCATCTGGGTCTTTCTCATATTTTGAGTTGAAGACTAATGTTGTTCTTTGCTTTCATTGGAGTAATACTGTAGCCAAAGGGGAGTATCAGGAAGTTCCAAAAAGTTAGACTTCACCAATATCTCAGCAATGATTTGACCTGAAACTAAACTTACTTCTCAAGAAATTAGAAACTTCACTACAAAATGACTCATATGTAAGTTTGAATATTAGCACAGAATTAATAAGAACTCAAGTCTCTCAACGTTCAGCTCAGTGTTTTTATTCATGAGGCTCTGAGTACTCTTATATGAGGAGTTATTTTATAGCCTTTCATTTTCCTGTACAAGTTTGAAGATACCTGCTCATTAAAGATATATACTTAGTAAAAATCTCCTTAAAACTAATTTTAACTCTTTCCAATTTGAGAATTTAAATGGGATCACTAAATAGAACTTTGTGTGTTTGTGTGCTTTGTGCTTAGAATAACTTGATTTTAAGAGAAGTCTATTTTGAGCAGGTTGAAATTTAAACTGATTTGATATTATTTATTAATTGAAATAAACTAGTTGGAAAACAAATTTTCAGCTACTAAAAGGAAATCTGAAGTTATCCTTTCAGAATGTTATTTGGAACTATGAATGATTATTTCATTTTTGTGTTCAAATCCAATCACCTAACAATACTTTTGCCTGTTTAGTGGAGATTAAACTTTTATTCCTTCTTTTTTTCAGTAGATATCAAATTGCACTTGAGAAAACAAACATTCTCACTACAAAAAATTGAAAATTGCTAATTTCTCAGTTACATAGATTTCTCAGAACATTGAATACTTTTTTTTGTTCCTTCTGTGAGCAATAACATTGCAAATTGAGCTGTTAAACTGATTCATGCTGAGACTAGCAGAAAAAGGCCGTAAGTGGCTCTGAATCTTTCCTCCGTGCAGCAGAAAAGATTTCAGTCTGTGCTTGCCCCTTACCCCTGCTATTTTGTGTCATAATGCATCATTACATACTGATGTTTGCTCTTGTGCAAGTCAGCAAAAAAAGAGATTACATAGTGTGTGTTGGCTCTTTTCCTTGAATTAACTGTGTCACTTTTGATTTGTTATGTTATTGAACTGTATTTCAGTACTTCTTAACATTGACAGCTATGGTACAAATATACATAGTTCTCCCCAGAGGGTTGCTATATTTTTATCTTCACTTTGAACATTTTCAGCATTTGTAGTCAGATAAAATCTATTTAAATATGATATAAAATAACGTTCAGAAGGGAAATAAATGGATGATATATAAAGAGTGTGTTTTATGCAGTCATTTCCTCATGGAAATTATGATAGAAAGTGAAGCTATTTTATAGACTCAAAAGTAAAACAAACTGAGAAAAAGTCAAGCCTGAAAAGTATTTCAAGGTGTATAGCATAACAATTCTTTCCATCTTCAATTCTGCCCTCAAACATATATTACCAGTGATCAATCTACCTTTTGCTGAATTAATTTCATGATGAAAAATTCACTACTTTTGTATACACCTTTTTTTTTTGTATGTGTGTGTGACAAAGTCTCACTTTGTAGTTTAGGCTTTCCTTGAACTCATTATGTAGCCCAGGTTATCCTTAAACTCAAGATTATCCTCAGGCCTCAGCCTCCTAAATGCTAGCATTACAGGCATGCACCACTAAACTCAGCTTCATGGATACTCTTAATTATTGGGGTATATTCTAGTTGCTCAAATAATCTATATGCAGTATTATCTATTAACACAAAAAACATCTAATTTTACAAATAATGAATGAAGCAGTAAACACTTAATAAACACATTTCCCTAATGTACTTAGATTAGGTAATTTAATATTTTATGATCATCTTTAAGAAAAAACTCAATATGAAAATACTCTTTAAATGGGTTCCCTCAATAAATATGCATAACCACAGTTCTTTTCTTGGACTGACAGATGAAAAGATGTGGTTCTTGTCTTTATAGAGCTCTTGTGAGTTTTGTGTGGAAAGACATGCAAAAATATTTTGTATTTTTTTAAAAAAGAATAACCACAGAATGTACCATGTAAGAATGCATGGATTGAATTTGAGGTTTATCATATACATAAAAAGGGTTGATAAATGGAAGGATAAATATTTTTAAAGTACAGTTATACCTTGGTTTGGACCATTTCTGTTTGCCATCATTTTAGTTCACAAACCAAGGCCTCTTTGCAAACTCCACATCAGGTGATGAACGTGACTATGTCATCAGACTCCAGAAGCAATTAAGTTTGTGGAGCAAGATGACACTGTACCTCCTTAGATTCTACGTTATGCATAAACTGAAGTGAAACCTGTAAATATATCAACTGACAATGTGAAAAAATAAGAATAATGTTTATGTTACATTCATTTGGAATAGTATCTACAGCTCTTGAGACCAAATGATGAATTATAAAAAAATAACTGATGACATTTAAATGAAAGAAATTAATGATGTTTATTCATAGATCATTGGTAAAGAAGAAATCAATTTTTTAATGAAAGAATAGTTAAAATTTAGAGGTAGATTATAGACTAAATTGTCTTGAATAGATTTTCATTTAAGGTTATTTTTATATTAATTTATAAATTATAACCTAAAGATTAAAGTTAGCGTGACTTTACAGCAATATTACAGATTTCTAAAAAGTAAAGTCCTGCATAGTTTAGATTAGAAAGCGAATGGTAGGACTCACAATGTAGTTAAGATGTAGTACATATTGTTTATCATGCATAAGGTCCTAATAACGATCTTCAACATCTCAAAAGAAGAGGAAGAACGAAAAGAAGGAAGAAGAGGAAAAAGAAGACTTATGGGGAGGAGGAAGAACAGAAATAGAAGAAAATTATTTCTTAATAAATCTAAGAAACATAAGTGGTCCATGGCAGATGTGATAAAAATTTAAGCCTGATCCTTGCTTTCTCTCTTGTTCACTTGCTTTTTAACAATCTGATTTCTGTGTGAAACAATGAAAGAAGCCACTGTCTAATTCAAGCAGTTATGGGAAATCAATCATATGGAGAAATTAAAAGGTGATTCTTAAGCAGTCTTCCAGTTTGCTGAAATTATTAGTGCACATCAGTGACATGGCCTTTCGGTCTCGTCATTGGAAGATCTTTGCTTGTGGGAAATTAGAAATGAAGATAAAACACAGAATGTCAAGTCATTTATATTCCTAAATGCTGAAATAATTTTAAATTATGTATCAAGGCACAAGAAAGCAAAGACATTGTTACAAACATCCTCACCACCCCAGGAGTATTCACAGGCCTAATGCATTTACAAGTTGTTAAGTCACAGATTCACAAGAGTCAGCTTGAAATGGGAAACAAGTTTCTAATAAATTTGAATCTGTTTCCAGGTCTAGTGTAGACACTCCCTTGGACCTCTGTGTGTATATACATACATATACACAATCAGAAATGACACAATGAGCCAACATAAATGATGACAGGTCAACTTCCATTAAAAGTAAAACTAACTCATGTTGGCTCATTGTGTCATTTCTGATTGTGCCAGCTACATGGGGGAAACAAGAAGAAACCAATAATTTAGGGATATTTTGGCTTTAATAAGCTTTTGCAGTCTTTTTTTCAAGTAGTAACTTTGTGCAACTGCATAGATCCTTGATGAACACTGTATTTCCCTAGTGTGACATCTGCATAAAGCATGAAGAAAATATTTTAATGTTACAAATAAAGTAATCAAAGGTAGAAATCATCTGTTACAGGGAGGAAGAAAGGAAGAGTTGTTATATAACTGACACTAAAACAGTACCAAGGTGCGGGGTGAAGTCTACCAGGGTTGAGTCATAAACTTAACTAGGCTTTATGTGCCCACATAGTCATTTGCATATTGCCAAAGTTCCTGACTAGCTGTGGTGGTGTTTCCATTAGTATGTGGTTACATATCTCAAAGAAATAAATACATAAATATCTAATTCAGCATGCTTCCCTTAGTAAAGCTTTTATGTATAGTTGGTACTTGTAGATATAACTGCAAATCTAGATCAAAGTGACTATATATATGGATCAGTGGTTCCTAAGAGGAGTGAAACAACTCATGCAAAGTTCAACTTACTATTTAACTTTTAATAATTGTATTTCTAGTTTTACTTTTATGCCTGAAGACCAAGTGATCTGTAAGACTGAAAAGAATTGCTCAGATTGTAGTGCTCAATATATATGGATCAGTACCACGGAAGACCAATGAAGCCATAGACGAGAGTTTAAGATAGATCAGAGGCGGCGGATCCACACGGTTGTCTAACTGAACTAGGTTCGTGCAGCTTCCCTGACCAAGGGGATAGGAACCGAAGAACAGGCAGGGGATAAGCACATCACCTGGCTGCGGTGAAGCGTCTGCGAGCTCTTGGTGAGGCGTCCTGCTCTCTGCTTTGAAAGTTTGAAGAAACTGGAGCCGTGTACACAAAAGTGACCACAACAAAGGATTCACTCAGTAGTTAAATCTCCCGTGCTCTTTGAAATTGAATGAACGTCTCTCAGTGTTTTACCTTTCTCATTTCACCAGAGAAGCAGTCTAGTGGTTGGTGCTGCCACCCCCATTGTGCCTGCCTACCTGCCAGTCATCTTCACAGCAATACAAAGCTGCACTTTATTAACATGCTAGTAATTCCTAATCTCACTAAATTGACGCATCCCAATTAAAAGGGCACACCTATTGTGTGGAGAAGGCTAGGCTAACTGAGATAAAGCAATGTTGATAGGAGAAAAAAAAAAAAAAAAACAGCCGATCCTGCCTGAGCTGAGCTGTTATAATCTTCCTAATGAAGGTCACGGACATTTGAGTTAGGCCAGTCCTTTCACATTTTAGAACAACCTGGACTCCATTGCCATCTAATAGCCATGATATAAGCTATTTGAAGTTTAAAAATGCTCTCTGTACTCAGTCTTCCCAAGGACTCATGAGCAACAAAATGTATCGCTGTTTTAACATACCCCAGCGTGGAATTGCTTGTTAATGCAGTAAAAAACAACAAAGGGACGAATGATAAAAATTATTTTCTCCTTGTTTTCCTGGTGTTACTGTATAACTTCATTGCATGAACAAGAGCATAGTGGTTCCTAAGAGAAGTCAAACAACTCATGCAAAGTTTAAGTAACTGTTTAACTTTTAATAATTGTATTTGTAGTTTTACTTTTATGCCTGACGACCACGTGATCTTTAAGACTGAAAAGAATTGCTCAGATTGTGGTGCTCAACTTTCCACTCTTAAAACAATTGTAGTTCAAAATTATCCACTCTTACAACAAAAATGACAAAAACAACAAATCCATTATTTCCTTTTTATGAGAAAAGAATATATTGGCAGAGAAGATGCACTGGGTATTGGGGTTTTCTTATAAATTAATTTTATATGATCATCTTTTCTTTTATCATCTATCATTCCAGAAATGTGTTTATATGGATTTTTACCATTCTTACAACTTTACAGTCAAAGAAAGTTAGAGTAATATGATTATCTGAAATTTTCTCAGGAGGAGTTTGGTCTTTTAACATCACTCAGAAGTTATTAACACTTCACAGTGGATGAATTAGTTCAGGTTTCCTCAGTAACAAATGGCAGAAAGGAGACTAAGGAATATGCTCATTGCCTGAAATTTCCATTGGTGGTGAAATTTCTGCATCACTAGATAAAATTTTAATTTCCTTCTTTACCACTTATCAGGAATTTCTTTTGCTTGCAATTTGCCTGATTTCTTAGTGTCTTTGTAACCAAATTAATTATCAGATCTATCTATGGAATTTTTGTTGATTTGCTCTTATACCTTTGTTGTTTACCTGTTTTGATTTTTTGTTTGCTCTAGAAGTACTCTGCTCACAAATAAGTTTGGTGCCTAGAATATTCTCAATGAGGGCTGCTTTGTTTTACACTACAAATTCTACCACACCACTACTATTATATGAACTAATGTTAAGATTTACTGACTTTTTCTTCACATTCTACATTCAAGATTCTGAGAGTACTAATTGAATAAGCATAATCCTATGTGTTCTCGAGTATGAATATTTGCTATATTCTAAGTTTTTCTTGACTTTGTCATCTTCAAACTTTCTCCTTACAATAACTAAAAAAAGTCTTCAATCTTAGTGCATTGTCTAAAGAGATTTATTACATTTCAATTACATTTATTGATTATAATAAACATACTAAATATTAGTATACCCATTTTAATATGGAGATTTCAAGGAGTAAGTGAATATTACAATATAATTCAGAAAAAATATAAAGGAGTTTTTTTTTGATGATCAAGGAACATTAAATTAGCTGGAGAATATCTTCTTCCAAAAATAAAATTTTATAGTATTAAAGAAAAGCGAGTTTGTATTCTGCTTATGTTATTATTTCTTCATATATGTTTTATGATTTTCAGATTTTCTTAGACACTGGGCAAGATAAGAAATTCTTTGTTGCTATACCAGGCTGAAATGAGAAGCTAGAGAATGAAATATAAAAATTAAAATCATTATTAAGATGTGTCAGTCATTGTCAGTATGGTAAAATTTAGAAGCTTTTGTTTAAAGCCTGTAATAAACATAATGCTGATTCAAAATTTTTTTTTTCTGAGTATTTTATTTATCTCTATTTTCCATGTTTAAGCCCAGAGCAAAGGAAAGAAGTGAAGTAGCTAAGTTGAGGGCTGTGACCTGCATGAGTCTCACGGCCTCTCACATTTATAGATGGGGGATTTTGGAGCTGGCTGCATTTTAGGGTGTGTGACCCTGGGATTAAGAGTGTGAGGTATTAAATTAGGTCACTGATTGAAATTAGCAAACTTTTCGATGTAGTTGAATAAATTTACTGAAAACAGAAGACTCACCCTGGATGTGGATGGCACCAACCAAAAGGCTTTTAGCTTGAATGGAATAAAAGAGAAAGAAGATTTTTGCAGGCTGCTTTCTGCCTGCCTTCCCTTGGACTATTTCTCCTCTGTGATGCCCCTTGGCCACAATGCCTGTCTTGGAGCGAGTCAACTATGGACTAAAACAACTATAGCACAAACTATGAGCTGAGATAGACTTTTTATCTTTTAACTTGGAAGTATTGGGCAAGGAAAGTAACTTTGACATCTAGGACGTGTCCTGGTGTTAACAACATGAACCCCTTTGTCTTCCTAGTTCATATTCTTCACCATTCTTTCTCTTCTCCCATCCTCGCTGGAGTTTTCAACAATCATTGAAACCCCAGTATGATTTTAAGCCAGTATATTAGCTTTCCTTAGTTTTTTATTATTGTACCTTTCTATTATTCAGAGAACCGTTATGCATTAAATTGTGTATCCTTTTCAAAACTGATATGAAGTGCGAATATCAAGTTCCTGACAGTGTTGACATATTTGTACATAATTCCTTCAGAGAGATGACTAAGTAAACTGACATCACATTGTAGGGGTGATATACTCAAATGTGACCGATGTCCTCAGCAGGAGAGATTAGGATTTAAATGCTACAGCCTGAGGGAAACCCATGAAAAAACCCTTCTAAAAGGTGACCATTGACACAATCAAGAGCTGTAGGAAGGATCAAACTAATAATGCATTGCTCTTGTAACTAGAGCCTCTAGAAGCATGGAGAATTAATGCCAGGCATCCAGTCTGGAGTATTTACTATGACAGCTTTGGCAAATTAATGGATGAGTCAGAGCAGTGGGCAAGCAGATGATCTCATTTTATCTTAGTGCTTGAAGACAGAGAACAAAATATAATATAATAGTTTGAAAAGAATAAATGTAAATAGAGATTTGAAGTTAAAGTAGGAAGTCATAGCTTTTTGAAAAGAAAATTAAAATCTACTGATGGTACTATTTAAAGACAATTTTACTTTTGCTTATATAAGGCCTATAAATGGTATATGATGTGATAAAGAGCTCAGGAGAGATATATTTCTATTTTATTATATTAATAAATTATATATAAATATATTGTATATTGTATACATACACACACACACACATTTTTTTTTAAAACTGGCTACCACTCTCTTCTGAATAGTACTCCCAACATATTGGAGTAGTCCCCAAAGCCCAATTGTTACTTGACCACATGAAACATAGTTATTAGTGAGGAAAATAGAGAATATATAAACAATGATATCAGCTACTAATTTGTTAGAGCAATGGATTTAAAAGACATATTATCTAATTTAAAAAAATATATATATAAAATTTTCCTTGCTCTGCTAGACTCCAAACACATATTTAAACATGACAATGTTATTCCTAAAATATGCACTAGCTATATTACTTCATTCCACAAGTTTAAATATGTTCATTTGACAGACAAGCTGTATTGGTGAAACACTGTTTCATACTGAATTTCCCAAAAGGACACCAACCTTATTCTATAAATGATTATATTTCCTGAGAATGAGACAATTACAACTATTCTACATGGCATAGATGTCTATGATTATGAGGATAGAGAAAAATGAAATGACTAAATAAATGTACTTTTTTGTATGTGACAGGGTCTCACTTTGTAGTTCAGGCTGGACCTGAGCTCACTATGTAGTCCTGGCCAACCTTGAACTCAGCAGTCTGACTGCCTTTGCCACCTGAATGCTGAGATTATGGGCATGAACCACCGCACCCAGCATTGTGGTATGTGGTTCTGATTGCTGGTGGCTGTGAGTCAACATGCCCAGCATTGTGGTGTGTGGTTACCTAGATCTAACCCAGGCCCTTGAGTTAGCAAGGCAGGCACCAGAATTACTGGGCTAAATACCTGACCCAATAAATATACTGTTTTAAAATCTAGATGTCAGTTTCTAATCTAGATACTTTTGTTTAAAATGTTGAGAGTTAATGCTAAAAACATTGTTTCTCCAACTGAAAATATCCATAAATATATTGTTATTTGTATAAGTAGTATATGAATGTTCTTTATTTTCAAAACTTAAACAGAAATTTTACAGAGTAAGAGAAGAGCATTTCAAAGTCA
>PVIR01026042.1:0-24299 GCA_004026965.1 Petromus typicus | reverse complement strand
AAAAAAAAAAAAAAAAAAAGATAAAAAATTAAAAAGACAAGGCAAGTGTAGTTCAGCGGTACAGTGCTTGCCTAGCATGTGTTTGTCCTGGATTCAGTCCCCACTACCGCAAAAATGAATACACATCCCAGGACTCAGGAGGCTGAGGCAGGAGGATTCCTGCAAATCTGAGGCCAGGTTGGGCTCCATAGTGGACTGAAAGCCAGCCTGAAGTACATAGTGAGACCTTGTCTCAAGAAAACAAAACATAAGGAAACAATTAAAATTCCAAGGGAAAGCAAGGGCACTTTCAACCCCAAGGCGGAGGTAGCGATGCCCTTTGAGGGTGGGGAGGAATCCCCGGAGAGACTGCAGGGGCTTCCTAGGCCACTTTGTGTGCTGTGCAGTGATGGGCGGAGGCATCCTAGCATCCTTGTTAATATATCCTTAAAGTGTTTTATGTACCTTGCTGCTGGGAATGTGGCACAGTCAAAACAATGTAGGAAAATGCTTGTTAATGTAAAAAGAGGCTTCTGATGTATAATTGCAAGAGGAAGAAAGCAAGTTACACAACCTTGTATTGCCTGAAAGTTCTTGTACAGGAAAAGGAACTCCTGCCCCTGCTTTGAAAGAACAAAGGTATTGACAATACTTCCTGTCCAGTGAGGGAGTGCAGGGTGGTCTATCTGTCCGTCTATCTGTCTGTCTGTCTATCTCTCTCTCTCTGTCTTTCTATCTGTTTTGAGATGAGATCTTCTGTGCAGTTCAGGCTGGGATTGAACTCACTGTGTATGTAGCTCAGGCTGGTTTTGAACTCCTCCTGCCTCAGCCTCCTGAATGCTGGGATGACAGGCACGCTCTGCCATGCCCAAGACCTGCTTCTTTGATAATAACCACAGGCTACTCCTGTCACAAAGCCAACACGTGCCGTGGGGAAATGTACTCTGTGGCCGACCCCCCTGACCATACAGAGCAGGCCTGTCCCCTCATAACTGGCTGTTAAGTGCCCAGCTGGACAGAAGCCTGCATGACTCCAGGAGCATGTTGGAGGCCACTTCCGCCTAGTGTGGTCTCTAGTCTGTGTAACAGCGCTGCCTGGGAGATCAAGTCCTGATTTGTGCAGCTGCTGGGCGCCAGGAAGACACCACTGCGGCTTAGGACATGGGCTCCAGTCTCCATTCCATCCAAGAGCTGCTCTCCCAGCCACTTACGGGTTACCCACAAGGCACTTGTGATGGGCTCTGAAAGTGTGTCTGATCCCCCTGTCTACGATCCCTGTCTGTGTCAGCTGACATCACTCGAACCTGTCCTATTCTTCCTCATGCCTGTATATTGTGGTCCTGGCCACGTGCCCCGCCTCAGGTTCAGCATGGCCCATCCCAGTGCCCTGCGATCTCTTTAAATCTTGTTTCCTTGTCTTTCTTTCCCCTGGCAGGAGATTGAGGGTCCTTGGTAGTTCCCATCCCACTCAGACTGTAGAAGCTGCTCCAGGTAGGGACCCTGCGTGGGACTCCCAGACAGACCGCCAGACATGGCGTAGGAGCACAAAGCAGGTTTGTAGGCTGGTGGCTCAGCAAGGGATTCAAATCACCATTGTCTTGGGATTTTTTTGAGACAGGGTCTCGCTTTCTAGTCCAGGTTGGGCCTGAACTCAGCAATCCTCCTGCCTCTGCTTCCTCAGTGTCTGGATTACAGGCATGAGCCTCTGTGCCTGGCATTGTGATATGTAGTCCTGGGGACCAAACCTGGGAGCTTGCGCTTGCCAGGTAGACGCCAGAACCACTAAGCTAAATTCCCGGCCTCAAATCATCACTTTTATATCTCCATGTTTTTATGGGAGGGGGAACCAACAGTCGCGGTTGCCGGGGAAACAGCCAGACACAAGGAGGGGCAGGAAGAGCGGGGGAAGGGGGGTTGGGAGGGCTTCCAAGATGCTGTGGTTACAGTTACGCATATCTTCCATAACAGGGGAGTTTCAGTTTCTCATGGCAGCTGGGGGACAAGGAGGGAGGTGGGGACAGTGGGTGGAGGGAGGGAGGGAGGCGGAAGTCACAGGGAGGCGGGTGGACGTGGGGTGTCCACGGCTGCGGTGTGGATCCCAGGGGCTCAGCTCACAGTAACCAGCGTGCTCCTCCCCCAACGGGCACCTGTGTGTCTGGGGGGTCACGAGAGGTCATGTCCCTGTGCCCCTTGGCTCCAAGCCCCGTGTACAGTTAGAGAGGCTGGGAGAGGCATCTTCTGTCCAGCTCCTTATAGGGAGAGGCAGAGGGCTGGCAGTGCCACGCTGGTGCGGCCAGGGACGTCTCCACTGGGGACAGCGGGCACAGTGCCAAGGCCACTTCACTTCTAGGGACAGGAATATGTTTTTTTTTAAACCAGAAGAAAAAGATGAATCTAGCCTAAGTTATACTTGACTTTTTACCACTACAAAAACAAAACAAAACAAAACATAATATATAATATGCAAGTCTCTGGGTCACCATGCTCCCATCCACCGCCACCTGTGTACAGCCGTTGGCTGGTGCAGGGTGAGGGGCACTGCCAGGTCAGCGGGGGAGGGGCTGGGGACAGAAAAGCAGAGCCACACCTGTGGGTGGGGCCGAAGGTGACCTTGGCTAAGTGGCCGGACCAGGGAGTCCTGGGGGTCGGGCCCGAGTGCTGCAGGACCTGCAGGGCTTTGCTGGCGACCACGCTTCCCCCTCTCGGAGTTCAGTCGTGTCTCCGCCCCGCCGCCGGCCGGACCGGATCAGCACCCGCCCGCCCGCTCCAGCCCAGATCCCAGGGCGGGGCCGCCGCTCAGTGCCTTCCGGAGAGCGGTGAGTGGCGCCGGGGCCCGGGCCGGGGGCCGCGCGAGCGACTCAGGGGGCGCAGAGCCAGAGGCGGGAGCCGCGCGAGGGACCCCGGCAGCGCTTGCGGCTGGGCCACCCCGTCCGCAGGCCGAGACTCGGCCCGGCTGCAACCCCAGCACCCGGAGACGCGCGCCTTGTAGGGCTGGAACGGGGTGGGGGGAAACTGAGGTGCAGCCGGGTGGGCACCGGGGGATCCGTTCCGAAGCCTGTCTCCTGCCCCGCAGCCGAGGGCGCAGACAAGGGCCCGGCTTGGGCGACGGGGCCTCGGCTTTGGCATTTTACTCTCCGCGCTGTAGCTCCCATTAGGCGGCCCCCGCCGGTCATTTAACTTCTGAACGCGTGCTCCGCGGGCGTTGCACCCATTTGGCCGCGTAGGCGGCGCCGGAAGGCTTCCCCTGGTTTAGAAAGTGAGCGGTCGCCGTGAAGTAACTTCCCGCGCGCGCCCCAGCCCTCCGGGCCCCTCGCCACCGCGGTTAAAGCCGTCCCCGGGGCCGAGTAGGAGGCCCTGGGCTGGGGGGGGGGGACCCGAGGGGAGGGCGCAGCTCCGTCCGCTCCAGGGTGTCCGGCTCACGGGTGGGACGCGGAGGCCCAGGACTGGGGTCTCCGGGCCGCTGTGAAATGGCACCGGAGGGGAGTTTCTGGGTCCCGCCCCCCGAGGGGGAGAGCCCAGGTCCTCTACCCTGCAGTGCCCAGGAGGGGTGGAGGCTCGGAGGCTGGGAAGTGGGCACGGCAGGGAACCTCGTGGCTCAGGGCAGGGCTGGGGGGTGGCAGCTGCCGCCCGAGGGAGGCGACACGGGTCACGCAGACCTAAAATGTTCTGGGACGGCCCGGCCCCGATTTCTCCATGTGTCCCCCTGGAGGAAACGGGGCGAGTGGTCCCCAACACGGACGCCCACGGAGTTTTCCTGAGCTTGCTGCCCACCTCTTCCTCCTGGGCACGGAGGACACGCCCAGCCGGCACAGGAGGAGCCGAGGTTGGGTCCCCGCAGGCTGAGGGTGGCCAAGCTTACCCCTCTGTCCTTCTGCCCGAGCCCCCTGCCCCGGTCCTGGCCCTCCTGGCTCCTGGCCCGCCGGCGATGCTTCGGTGACTCAGCTTTGGGTCCCACCCTTGCCTTCCCTCCTCCCCGGGCGGCGGATTCTGGAGCTGGCGGCCCTGGGAGGCCCCAGGAAGCACCCTGCCCTCCTCTGTCCTCGGCGGCCTCACGGGCAGCTCCCAGAGCCCCGCGCCCGGCCCCCTCCTCCCTGCGCTGCCTGGGCTCACACAGGGAGTCATGGGTGTGGCCTCCCGGCAGCAGGCGCCCCCCCCCCCCCCGGCTCATCTTGCAAGGGGGATTCCTGAGCCTGGGGGCGCCTGACCTGGGCTGGGGAGTGTGGTTGAGGGGCAGGCACTTTGGGTGTAAGCTGGTGAACTGAGGTGCCCAGGAAGGGCGACAGCTGAGCCCTGGCACAGGAGTGTCCGGGAGACCCAAGGCGGATGGAGCCACGGGTTGGCCTGGCGCTGGCTGTGGGGCGGGCAGGGCAGTGACTGCTGATGGCTGGCGTTTCTCTGGGTGCTGGGAACACTTTCGAAGGTGGTATGGGTGGGCGGAAGTATACCAAATGGCACTGCGTCCCGCACCTGCGGATGGTCAGTTTCGGTTCAGGTCTAGACACCGCTCTGGTCCTGGACGACAGGAGCCTGGCAGGACGGCCAGGTGAAGGGGCCCCGGCAGCTGTGAGCAGGTCTCGTCCAGGTGTCCGGGGCTGTGCAGCTCGGAGGGCTCCTGAGGCTGGCGCTTGGCTTGGGGAGGTCGAGCCGGAAGAGGACTGGTGATGGGGACCCCACGTGGGTGCAGGACGTGGGGTGCTGAGGGCGATGGCAGTGGGCCCAGCACCCTTGGGAAAGACCTCACGCGCCCTCCCTTCTCTTCCAGAGCTTGCAGGACAGCAGCCATGGCTCCACCCTGGGTGCCTGCTGTGGGCCTCACGCTCGTGCCCAGTCTGGGGGGCTTTGTGGGCTCCTACTTCGTCCGTGGCGAGGGCCTCCGCTGGTATGCCACCCTGCACAAGCCCTCGTGGCACCCACCGCGCTGGGCACTGGCTCCTGTCTGGGGCACACTCTACTCTGCCATGGGGTAAGTGCCCATTCGCGGGCAGGCATGGGGCCCATCACAGACGGCAGCATGAGCCAGGGGAGGCACCGTTCCCAGCCAAGGAAGGCCTGTAGGCTGCTTGGAGAGCTGCCTGAGGAGCAGTCACCCCACTGCCCTGCTCAGCTGGGCAGGGGAAAGGTCACCACCCTGAGGGGGACACGCTGCAAGATAAACCCTGAGCCGCTGCAGCCTGTGCCAGACTTCTGCCTGACTTTTAAAGTCCTCTGACCAAGGGACCTTGCAGGGACAGCGCACCAAGGGGGGACCTTGAAGGAGCGCCCCCAATCTGCCCTCCCGTGACAACCAGTGCTGGGGGGTGCCGCGGGACCACACCTCGGGGTGTCAGTCCCCCACCCTGCTTCTGATATGAGTCTGCAGGTGCCAGGGGCAGGGAGCAGAGGCCAGGCCAGGCTCTGCCCACTTCCTGGGTTCCATGTTCTCCCCATCTTGGCACCTCTAGTGCCAGGACAGCGGGTCACACCTGGCCCAGGCCTTCTGCTCCCGAGGCCCTGGTGGTGCCGGACACTGACTCAGGGTCTCACACTGGCTTCCGAGCCTTTTCCATGCCTGGCAACTCCTGCCCAGCCTCCAAGGCCCCTCCTCTGTGCACTGGGCCTGGCTTTATCCTCACAGCCTGTGTACTTTTTTTGTAGCGAGGATAACACTGGCAAATATTGATGGAGTGTCCTGTGCGCCAGGTACCACACTAGGCTCTGCCAGTGTGTCAGCTCCACCCATAGCAATCCTAGGAGAAGCAAAGTCCTCTTCTGGGGTCACCCGGCAGGGTCACTCCCCGGGTGGGTGTCCTGACTAGCGGCCTCTGTTCCAGGTACGGATCCTACATGGTATGGAAGGAGCTGGGGGGCTACACGGAGGAGGCTGTGGCTCCCCTGGGTCTCTACGCGGGGCAGCTGGCCCTGAACTGGGCATGGCCCCCCATCTTCTTTGGTGCCCGGCAGATGGGTTGGGTAAGTGTGGCCTAGGGAAGCCCTGGGAGGGTGTGGGGCGGCACATCTGACTGTCTGTAGGCAGGGGCAGTGGGGCCGGGGAACTTGGGATCCTCCTGACTCAGCCTTCTAGTGCATGCACCACCACGCCTGGAAGGCACTTGAGAGTTTACAGCCAGGCTGCTGAGTCCTGCAGTATTGCAGGGAGGTCAGGGCCTGGGTCCTGGATATGCTGTGCCCCTTGGCATAGCTGGCACCAGTCAAGAAGTGACTGCGCCAATTTTACAAGCGACAGAACTGAGGCAGAGGATGGGGATGTCCTCTAGGGGCAGCGACCCAGCCTCGGCCTTGCTGTCTCCCGTGTCCCTTTAGGCCCTGGTGGACCTCCTGCTTGTCAGCGGGGCTGCGATGGCCACGGCGCTGGCCTGGCACCGTGTGAGCCCACCGGCCGCCCGCCTGCTCTACCCGTACCTAGCCTGGCTGGCCTTCGCAACCACACTCAACTACCGCATGTGGCGGGATAACCAGAGCCGCCGAGGTGGCCGGTCGATCCCAGAGTGAGGGCGCCTGGGCTGCCGAGGACTGTGCCAGGCCCAGGCAGGAGCCCTTATGTGAGGCCACCGGCTCTGGCGGACACAGCGGCGAATTGGAGGTAGCCCAGGCTAGGCCCGTGTGGGAATGGCGTCCCGGGCATCTGCGCTGCTTGCAGCAGGCTCTTCCAGTACAGTGTTTTATAGTCAAATAAAATTCCAACTTCACGGCAGGTTGTGCCGACGGTGTACCTGGGCGAGGGTTGTGGCCACGCTAAGGCCCCGGGCTGGGTGTGCCAGGGCCCGATCACTGAGACAGGGCTCTGGCACCCTCCTCAGCACCTCTTGAGGCTGTGTGAGGTGGGCAGTGTGCCCGCGGTCGGGCACGGGCTGGGTCTGTGCCACCGCCTTTCTACTGCTTCCAGGGTGCTCAGCCCAGCCCACAGACACAGCCCAGGGTTTCTGCCTGGCCCTGGGAAGTCCCCAGCTAGTCCCACCCAGGACAGAGCTGGGGATGCCAGCCCATGCCCTGGGTACTGCTTTTTCTCCTCTGGGGCGGCCTCACAAACACCAAGCTGGTCAGCCCTGACCTACCTGGCTCTGGAGGTGTGGTCCTGCACCCTCCTCCAAGTGTGTCACAGGCATTCGCCATGCACGGGACACTGTGAACTTAGCTGAGGACAGTGCCCTGCAGACTTCTGCCTTCTTGGCGACGCTCACCCACCCACGACAATGCTCAGCAGCGCCCATCTCCCTGCTCACCACCGTGGGAGGGCGGGAGGCAGCTTCCCTCTGGTTCACTGTAGGACAGCACCGTCTCTGGTCACTGCCTGCAGGGACTAGGCCGTGACAAGTTACGGCCACTGCCTTGAGGGAGCTGGGTCCCTCTACACACCAGCCCTGGCCCCTTGCTCGGTACGACAAAGCTCAGGCAGCCAGAGGTAGCAGCGCACGCCTGGAATCCCAGCTACCTGAGAGGCTGAGGCAGGAGAATCACAAGTTCAAGACCAGCCTGGGCTAATTGGTGAGATCCTGTCTTTTGAAGGAGGGAAAGCGTAGCTCAGCGGCAAAGCTCTTGCCCGCCTGTGAGGCCCCAGGTACGATGCGCAGCCAGCTGTTCCACCACACAGGTGTGCCTGGTACTACGATCCTGACCCTTGTCAGCACCTATGACACACCTGTCACCACTGGGCTTGTCTGCAGCCAGAGCAGCACAAGGCGGCCTTGCACATGGCACCCTGGGAATCTCTTCCATGCTGCCCAGCACGGGCACGTCCCGATCGTTCCCAAACCTGAGACAGTGGCTCAGTAGGCCGGGTGCCATCTCCACGACAAGCACCCGGGCGCACCCCTGTGCCTGACTAGAGGGACAACCGGTTGTGGAGACGCTGAGCTTACCCGTGGCAGGCAGCCCTTTCTGGGTGAGCTGCAATCAACAGCATATTCCCGCTAGGCTCCCTGGCAAACGACCTAGCTTCCAGGTGCCACCGCAGTGCCTTCCAAGTTTAAACCTCCCCAGCCAGCAGGTGCGGCTACTGCACCTCACAAAGACCCCATCGGACCTGCCCCAGAGCCCTCCTAACTGCCCGGAGCTGGGGCCTCGTCACGGTTCTTCCAGGACACACGCGGGCAGTGCAGGCAGAACACCAGTCCCGGAGGCCACCAGACCTGAGTGGGGAGCCTGGGACACGCCCCAGCCGTGTCTCTGCCCTGACCGATGAACTGGGACCACTGCTTAGAAACCAAACTGGGCTGGAGCTCAGGGCTCTAGACACCCTTAACTTCTGCAGACACCAGTGGGTGGACATGGCTGTGGCTAAAGAAGGCGGACTCCATCAAGGCACAAATCCGCGAGAACAGGGAGAACAAGAGAACTCCTGTTTAACTCTGGCAGCTGCCAGGCTGGGTGGGGCGGAGGGCAGCGCTCTGCTAAGGGGCCCAAGACAGAGGTGGAGTCTGGCTCCACTAGGGAAGGAACAGTTTTTGCTTCAAAGAACAAAACCCTTCTTGCCCCACTGCACTGCGCTGTGCAGGGGGCTCTGGAAGCAGCTCTGGCAACCCGCCTCAATGCTGCCCACGTGAGTCAGACGCACAAGGCATGAAATTAGGAAAGAACTAGAGGTTTACAATTTCCACCGCATTGGCTCGACATTCTGACTGACCTCAGGAGGAGGCTGGCAAAGCCTGCCTGGAGCCACGTCAGTGCCCTCACTCTGTCCCCAGGCCCTGCCCATCCCAACATTTGGCTGAGACCCCGTGAGGTGCCCAGTGAACCCGGAGCCCACCCAGGGGGGTGGCAGGGACCTGAAGGGGCCAGCTTCCCAGAAGCCAGGCCAACCACAGGTGTGCTGGTGACGGTGCTGGCATTTGTGGCGGGGCTGTAAGGCTAGGTGCCTCCCGGCCACTCTGGGGCCAACACAGCCCTGGGGGCGCAGACACGTGCTCCCTCAGGGGAGCCGTGAAGTAAGAGCAGGGCCTGGGTGGTGGGGAGACAAGGCCTGGCCTGCACGACACCTGCTCAGGGAATGAACCTCTCTCCTCTCAGACCTCTGGAGAGGAGCAGCTGGGGAGAAGCTCTTGGGGGCAGATTACTCCTCCGTGCACAGAGGGCAGAGAGGGGTAGGGGAAGGTTATGCAGCCCTGGTGTGCGGCAGGCCAGGGTCCCAGGAGGGCGAGGATGGCGGGAAGGAAGGAAGCGGCCCCCAAGGAGGCTGCACGGGAGGGAGGGGCTCTGCAGAGCTGCAGAGGGCGAGGATGGCATGGCCTAGACGAGGCAGGTGACCGGGCACTCGCCGGGCTGGTCCAGGAACAAGGTGCTGAAGACGTGGTTGAAGAAGGAGGGGTGATACCTGCAGGCGCGCTCACAGTCGGGGTTGAAGTTCACCTCCAGGATCTGCGGCTGCATCGCCCGTGTCCCTGAGGCAGAGCAGGGCAGGGGGTGGGCACCCTGGGTGGCACAGATGGGGCTGTGGGGCGCCGGGCTGTGGGCGGGGGGGGGGGCCCTCACCATCCGGGCGGGCGCTCCACTTCAGCATGAGGTCCACAGCATACACGGCCCGTGAGGAAGGGTAGTCGCAGAGCCCCAGGGGCGGCGGCTCAGCACATGCCACCTGGAACAACTCTGTGAAGGCCCGGAAGATCTCGGCCTGGAGGGGGTGCTGAGTCAGGGGCTGCTGGGCCCCGGCCCCGACACAAGGCCCCAGAGACTCTCACACAGGCTTCGGGGTGAGGCCTGCCCTGCATTTCTGGAGGTCCCTGCACGCTTGCTAACTGCTGCACCTGGGCTGCACCCTGCCTGGAGTCACTTCTGTGAATCTGCCCCTCTGCTGGCCCAGCACCCTGGGGTTCAGCCCCGGACCCCGACACCCAGCCTGCTCTCTAGTGGGCTTGGAGTCACAGGGCAGGTGGAGCCTGGTGTCTGCTGGCTGCCACACGGGTGCCCTAAACGGCCCTCTGGGTGATGCCCTACCAGGACCTGAGTGGAAGGATGGTTCCGGTGTCCCCAAGCTTGGGGGAGGAAGGGCATCCAGAGAGGAAAGACCCTGGCCAGTGGGGAGGGCCCCGGCCTGGACCCAAGCCCAGGCACTCAGGTCTCACCTGCACGCGGCTCCAGGGGAATTCTGGGTACTGCTTCTCAAACTGGGGGATGAACTCATCATAATGCACCTGTAAGGCAGGAGGCACACGCTCTGTGGGGGCCCCCTCTGGGGCAGAGCAGCCTGTGTCTGCTGCAGCCGGGGCCTCAACCCCGTGCTGAGGGTCGGGATACCAACAGGGCAGGAGACTGGTGCCAGAATGGTGCCTTCAGCGGAGTCGGCACCGCCCTGCAGGGCCCCGCCCAAGTGATTGTGCTGTATTTGTCTGAAGTGTCAGAAAGACGGCAAGATTTTCCAGACCAAGACCTGGCCCAAAATGAACTGTAAGAAGCTGGCCCGATGGGGCCAGGGATTTAGCTTAGTGGTTCAGCGCCTGTCTTGCAAGCGCAAGGACCTGGGTTCGATCCCCGGTAACTACATGCAATACTGGGCATGGAGACTCATGCCCAGCAACAATCAGTACCATATACCACAGTGCCGGGTGTGGTGGCTCACGCCTGTAACCCCAGCACTTGGGAGGCAGAGGCAGGAGGGTTGCTGTGATGTGAGTTTGAGGCTGAGCTCAGGGCCAGCCTGAACTACAAAGCGAGACCCTGCCTCAAAAAAAAAAAAGAAAAAGAAGCTGGCCCAGATTTCTCCCAGAGGACAAGCCCAGGTGGGCCCTGAGCAGGCCCTGCATCCACGTGACTCGTCTTGGGGCTTCCTGGATGCCTCACAATGCAGACGGAAGGAACTCAGCTTCCTCAGTGTGACTCCTAAGTCCGGGGGCGTGATGGATTGCACGCACAGGAGAGGGCCTGCTCAACGTCCTGTCTGCCTGCAACGCCTGTCAAGCTCCCAGGAGGGCACAGAGGACTTGGGACAAGTCCCTTCCTCCAGGAAGTACAGCTGGTCCCTGGCCCTGGTGTAGGTGTTAGCAGGTCCCAGGTGTGCTGCTGTAGCACCTGGGAAGGGGCCTTAGATGATGCCTTGTGGAGCTCTGGTGTGCAGAAAGTGCCAGCCCCGAGTGCCTGCTGTGGGCACTCCTGGGCACCATGTACCAGGACAGAAAGGACACTCAGGACACTCCAGATCTAGGTGGCTCACTTGTCCCTGTGCTCATGGTGCTGTGGGGTCAGGGGTCCCCTCTCTGAACTCTGACCTGCCTCAGACCTGGGGACAGTGACCCATGATCGCCAAGAGAATGCTCTTTGGCACCACAGGCGGGACTCTGAGAACACAGGCCCTGGGCCTGGTGTGTCACAGCGGCTGTACACATCGCCACTGATAGCCAGGACTTGGAACCTGCCTCCTGGGCCCACGGGGTCCTACCTGCTTCAGAACCACATCCGGGTCATAGTTCATGACGGTGAAATGCTTCTCATAGTCATCCAGGTCATTGAGCTCGAAGGGTCTGGAGTGGGACAAGGAGACACAGGGGTGGCTGTGGGCTCCCCAGCTCCAAGCACCCCAGCTGTCCACGGACTGAGCCCTGCTCCCGAGTTGGGGCCAGGTGAGTGTGGCACTGTGAAGATTTCCCCGTGGCTGTGACGTGTCCCTGTGACTCTCTCCAGACACCATGTGCACTCAAGCACAGGTGTCGGCTCTTGGAGACAGGGCAGAAACTCCAGGAGCAAGGAGGAGTCCTGCTGCACCCCAGCCTCTGACCCAGGGGTCCCGCCACGCCGTTACCGGTTGGAGAAGCGCAGCCAGAACACGTCATACGCGAACAGCCTCAGCGGCCTCACCGAGCGCAGCAGCACGACGTAGCGGATGTCAAACTTGACGCTGCCCACGTCCTCACGGAGGAACAAGACGGGACTCTCAATGTACTTGGACACGACCTAGAGGGCAGAGGCAGGCTCGCCACTGGTTCTCAGCTGGGTGAGATGGAGAGCACCATCCTGGCACGCTGGCCCCTGGGGTGGGGGACTCCTCCTGTGCCCCCAGAGGGACCCTGGAACCTGCGCCATGAAGGTGACCTCAGCTGCCTTTTCAACCCTTCTGGGTTGTGCCAAATTCCCTATACACAGTCTTTCTGCTGAGGATAAAAACCCCATCAGTTTTCACGTCTGAAAACAACACAAGCAAAGAAAAAAACCCCAGAACACAGACCCCTCTCTAACTCGGCCAGCCCGATCCACGGCCTGGAGTGCCTGCAGTGACCGCCCAGGAGGTCCCTTTCCCACCAGCTTCTGTCAAGCACATGTCCCCCCCCCGCTGTAGTCAGGGCCAGATGCATTTTGTGCCTTCTGGTCCCCCAGGTGCTTCTGGACCACCCACCGCTGTGGGACCAGCATCCCACCCCCAGGCCCCGCACTCCTGCCGGGTGGTGTCACCCCGGGTCCAGCACGTGTTGGGGACTCTGAGGTCAGACACTGGATGGCTCTGAGTGAATCCACTGCGCCTCCCCGGAGTGGCACCAGGGAAGGCTGGTCTGTGCCCCAGCTCTGGTTCCCTGCTGAGCCTCCCCTGGGTCCCTCCGCCAGCACCCCAGCTCACCTTGGGGGTGCTCTCCCGGTGCCGGATGATGCTGGGCAGACTCTTGGTGACATGGGTGTCCAGGCTGCGGGCCAGGTTCCAGGGCTTGCAGATCCAGTGGTTGTCCTCGCCCCTGGGGGACGGGACGGTTAGCTAGGCTGCTCCCCAAGTCGCACGGCAGGACTTACTTAGTTGTGGTGAGGCGGGTGCAGCAGCGGGCCGGGACATGCTAGGTTCCCTGCCCCGCTGGCTGTGTCGGGGCCTTACTGCCTCTCCCGCTGCTGGAAGTAGCTGACGAACTGCGGCAGCTCAGTGCGCAGGTTGAAGGTGCGCGGCAGCCAGGCGGGGCCCTCGGGGCCCCCAGCGCGGCGCGCGATGGAGGCCAGGCAGTCCTTCACCGTGAGCAGGTTCTCGCAGGGGAACTGGTTCAGCAGCACACCCGGCCTCTCCTGGCTGAGCTTCCTGTGGCAGAGGCAGGTGTGTCAGGCTCAGAGGGAGGCTGGGCCTTGGGATGCCTGTGGGTCCCCAGGGCCGGTGACACCCCACCTGTAGTCCTTGAAGTGGGAGAAGTGGTAGAGGATGTCGGCGTCCACCTCGCTCGCTGTGAAGGCGAATCGTGGGTGTGTGAGGTGGTCCAGCACCTGCTGCACATCCGTGTGCACTCTGCAGGGAGAGAAGAGCTGGGCTCAGTGGCCGCCGTGCCTCCCTGGGCGAGCTCCAGCCCACGCCAGAGAGTGGGCTGGACCCGTGTCCTCTGCTCTCTGCCACAGAGTGGGCATCTCACAGTGGCTGTAGGGTGAAAAAAAACTCCGTAGGTCTTAGTGAATGCTGGTTCTTTCCTCCCACAGACTGGCAGGAACTCAGGCTGCCAAGTAGGGGGCTGGTGCCAGGGATGTTCCCTGCACGCCTGAGACTAAGCTTGCTGGGGGCCTGTGGCACAGAGGTGGAGGGACGAGGCAGGGACCCAGACAGACCTGGGTCTCAGGATAGGGCCCAGGTGCTGGCTGGAATGGACCAGGCCTGGGCAGTCAAGCAGGGTATTTTGGGGCTTCAAGGAAATGGCTCCCCTGAGGGCTGCAACCTGACTGCCAGCGGCCATTTGCACCTCCACTTTCTCACCTGAAAACGGAATTGGGGCTGCCTGTTCCCCCAACACCTGCAGACTCTGGGAAGGGCCTCTAGGAGGTGCCCGCATGGCCACAGCCACCTTGGGCCCGTGCTGTTGGCAGGGGCAGCCCCGTGTGTTCACTTCCAGACCGAGGGGCAGGTGTGGCAGTTGATGCTTCTGCCCGGGGCCCTTCACCCACCACCAGGCTGCTCCTGTTTCTGACTTGCTGGGAGCTCAACACCTTCCTCCTCCAAGGGCTCAGCCTCTGCCCTCACCCTGCTGATCCAGAGGACCAGCCATGGTGTCCTGTCATGGCAGTGCCCAGAGTGTGTGCAAGGCTGTCTTGGGGGGTAGAGGCCCAGCTCGGGGGAGAACAAAGGGGCAACTACGTACTTGAAGACGTGGTCTTGAGGGTGGGGCGCCGGGCTGATGGCAAGAGGCAGCTTCTCCTTGTTCTCCTCCAGAATGGCCTACAAGGAAGCACGCCATGGTAGGGGACTAGAGGAAAGGGAGCAACAGACACGAGCCTCCCAGCCTGGCTGCCAGCTTGATCCCCCCAGGGAGCCCTGGCAGCGGCCACTCCCAGCACCCAGCGGCCCCTGCCTGAATGCTCTTGATTGCATCACAAGACCAAGGCTCACGTTGCCCGCCATCTTGTCAGCGGCATCTCTGAAGCATGGGGACGTGTCACAGAGCTGGGGCCTGTCCTCCTGAGGTGGCTGGACCTGAGGGGTCACTGCTGAGGGCCGGGCCCTGGGGCAGGGACAGCACTGCTTCTGAGTAGTCCCGGGGCCTGTGGCTCCCACTTGCTTTCTTTCCAGGACAGGTAAGCACTGCATGGAGGACGCTCAGAGCCCCACAGACAACGCCAAGCCAGGAGTCGCTGTCACGGCTGAGGAGGGCCCCAGCCTCGGCCCTGGGGGGAGGCTGTCAGTGCCAGGGCTAGGGTGCGTGCCGAGCTCCAGAGCTGTCTGTCACAGCCACAGCTGAACAGCACAAGGCCAGGCCGGGGCCAAGCCCAGGACCCTTCTGCAGGGCCCGAGAACTCGGAGGCGGCAGACAGGCGTCTGACCCCACCTCCGCCCACTTAGTGTGGGCTTCAGGCTTCCAAGGACAAAGGGCCTCAAGGCCAGGGTGCGACTGGCTCCGAGCCACCCGCCTGCCTCACTGTACCTACTGCTGTGGCCCAAGAGTCGTGAGCACCACCCAGCACGTGAAGATGCTGGGAGGCTGAGGCCATCTTTGCAGCACGGCAGGGAGGGACCACAGGGCAGCGCTGGTGGCTCCGTGCTGCCCCTCCAGGGTGAGCTCGCTGGCTTGTTTCCTTGGTACCCTCCTGTGCACTGAGACGCCAGGGCCTGCCTGTCCCAGCCGAGCAGCCTCACACATGGGTGTAGGCTCATAGCCTCTGCCCTCCAGCTACTCTGTGCCCCGCCAGCTCTAGCAGCTGGGTGACTTCTGACTTGCCCTCTCTGCGTCGGTCTGCTCATCCTCAGGAAAACGTACGGACAGAAGAGGGAAGTCCTCAGAGCACAGGACAGCATGCTCCACTGTTACCTCCGCCTCACACTACCCAGCGGGCCCTGGCAATAGACCCGCGTGCACCCTCACTGCCAGTCAGGCCTTCTGACCAGGACGGGCACAACCTCCCTCTCATCAACTGTGACCTCGAGGGATCCATCAGGACCAGCACGTGCTGGGAAATGTCTTGTACTGCCCGAGACACACACTGGACTCTGTATCCTCAGATTCAAGCAACAGGTCAGGAATATTTACAAGTACATCATCTGTGCGACTTCTGCATGCCGTACTCACTGACAGCGCAGTGAGTGCTAGACACTGGAAGTGATCCAGGGACGCTGAGAGACACGGGAAGGTGTGTGCTCATTCTATGCAGACACTCACTTCACACAAGGGTCCTGTGACCCGCTCCAGTCATACACTGAGGACCGCCCTGGTGATTTTCCTCATACAGGAGAGCACCACCACGTAGCCCTATCCTGGTGCAGACTGTGTCCCAGCACACAGCGGAGGGGCCCGATCAGGGCGAGGTGTAGGCTGTGTGGCTCTGGGGCTCCTGCCCACACCATGGGCTCTGAGCTCTGGGTCTCTCCAGCGCTTTTCAGCCTACCTGCCTTAGAAACCAGCTCAGGGCCTGGCCCTGCCTGGTGTCCAGTCTCATCTGGTGAGTGGACCAAGAACATTACAGGAGCTGCCAAGCAAATAGGCTGGGTGGAGGCCGAGTGGGGCCACACCTGGTAGTACTCGGTGGGTGGCTCAGGCGTGAAGGAGCTGAGGTCTCGCATGTCGGCAGGGGCCCAGGGCAGCAGCATGCATCTCCGGATCAGTGGGTCTGTCTCTCCATAGGCAAAGTCCCGGGTCACCTCCTCTGCACCAAGACACGTGTGCTTCTCAGTGAGGGTGGCGGGAGGCCGCCGAGGCCCCTCCCCTGGGCAGGCAGGAGGGTGGGCACCAGACTTACCGCCGGTGTCCAGGTCTCTCAGGGGCCACAGCAATGTGTAGGCCACCCCCTGGGGCATGTAGAAGAAAGGTGCCGTGGCAAAGCTGGGCACATCCGCGTGCTGGATCCGTGAGCCAAACTCATCCATGATGTACCACACGGGCACCTTCTCCTCAGCTGTCTGCGGGCAGGATGGAGACAACCCTCATCCACGTGTCCCATGCCTGTACCTCAGCGCTTTCCTGGGCCCCAAACCCATCTACTCTGGCACATAAGCAGCACCCAAGTGTTCAGTTATGGCTCTTCCCCTACACCCAACCTTTGGCCAGCCTGGCACTGCTGCATGGGGCCGTGTGAGCAATGTGAGGACAGGTGCGGAAAGGTGCGTGCCAGCCAGGCCCTTACCAGCACCTCTGTGGCTGTTTGGGCTGAGGGTGAGGTAGGACTGGCAGAGGCCTCCAAGGAGGCGGCACCAAAGCTGATCTCCAGGGAGCAGCTATGCCTGTCCCCAGACTAAGGGCGGTGAGGGGCATGTGACAGAGGGCTGAGGGAACTGACCCTGGGGACCTGAGGCTGGGGGTCACCTTGGTCCTCACCTTTGAGGCCCCGAAGAACACAAACTGCTCCCTGGGGCCGACCCACCCTGGTGCACGCAGCTCACCCCATGTGCCAGCTGGTAGGTCTGGTTGAACTTCCACATCTCCTCCAGTACCAGGGCCACAGCCTGCTCGCTGGGCAGCTCGCCATGGAACTCGATGCCCATCAGGTTGGCCATGCGGTGCAGCAGCCCCGGCACCTGCAGCAGCTGCTGGCGGGCGTGCTCCACACGGCACGTCCACGCGTGGTCGATGAGGAAGATGCTGCAGGAATGGACCACATGTGAACGTCCAGGATGGAGCAACGGGCCAGAGGGGACAGGCAGGGGCCCAGGGTGTGGCCAGCACTTGACACCTCACCCTTGGAGACTCAAGTTTCCCTGGCACGCAGTTGTGTGGTCCCGGTGCCCTGCTCAGCTGCCCGCTTGACATGTCCCCAAGGCAACCCTCATCCTCTGTGCTCTAAAGTGTGGCAGTGGGTGTCCCTGCCTCGTCACCTCAGGCACAGAGGACACGCATGGTCCAAGGATGTGGGCCGCTGGCCACGCTCAGTGCTGTGACACACACTAAGTCAAGTCCCTGACATTAAGGGACGCCTCAGCCTGCGCGCACTGCCCCTCCTACTCCCCACAGGCCTGAACTCGACTCTGCGCACTAGCTGGGGCTGCACAGCCTTGTGCACGCAAACCAAGCCCTCTGCACACTCTGCTCTGGCTTCTGTCCAGCCATCCTCCCAGAGCCTCTTTGGGAGGCAAGTGAATCACAGAGGTGCGGGACTCGTGGACGGACAGGTCCACGGGGGAGCCTGCAGCCGTTTGCAATTGGGAGGTGAGACCTGGTCAGAGGAGCCGCGTCACTGGGGAGTGTTCTGGAAGCCTTTGCGTTATCACTCTGCTTTGCTACCGTGCCACATGCAAGCTTCCTCTGACACGCTGCCCTGCCTTGAAGCTGGCCGGCAATGGGCTGAGACCACTAACAAACTGTGAGCCCAGACAAGCCCTTTCCTCTAAGCTGTCTGTGGTGGGGGGATGTATCTCAGCAATGAGAAAGTGATAAAGACAGGGATCCCCAAACCACGGATGGTGCTCCCACTGCGGGCCCCAGCCAGAGCCCTCAGCGCTCAGGACTCAGACAGGCAAGGTGGCGCCCTGCTGGCCCCATGACAGGACTCTGTCTCCCCTCTGAAATGCGAGGAAGAACAAATGTTCCAGTTCTCACGCTCAGGTCAAGTTTGGGAGTGTTTCTTTCACTGTGTTTCAATCTCAGAAGCTCAGACAACAGTGGAACAGGAATCAGCACCTCAGGTTCTGAGTCCAGGCCTGGCTGGGGGTGGCCACAGTGTCCGAGTCTCCTGTGGCTGCAGTCTTGGCCTAAACCATGAAGACCAGGCCTGCTTCATGTGTCAGATCCCAGTTCCTGTGACCCTTCCGGGATTTCAATTCAACAGGACGGGGGGGGGGGGGGGGGGGGGTCACCTCAGAAGCACTAAGCCCACGAGCAGGCTGCGCTGGGTGCAGACAGGTGTCCGCAGCCCACCCAGCTGGCCCACCTAAGTTCTTTCCCTGGGCATCTGCTCCCTTGGCAACAAATCAGAATGCTCAGTGTCCTGTAGTGGCCTCCCCTCAGCACAGGAATGTCACAGGGGGTGCTCTTAGGATGAGTCAGGTGGAAGCACCACGCAGGCCGCATGTCCTACCTGTTAGGGTCATCGGCCTGGAGCCCACTCTCGCTGGTCACGATGACCTTGTAGCACAGCTCAGCCCCTGGGTTGGGCTGTTTCTTCCGTCCTTCCTGGGTCGCCTCTTCCTCATCCTCTTCTGCCTCCTCTACCTGCATTATCCCAAACTTCTCCCCGGCATCGAACACCTAGGGACGGGAGAGCAGGTCAGCAGAGGGTGTGGGCAGGGCACCCGGCTCCTAACCTCTCCCCAGCAGCCAGGACTCAGGTGTGGGGTCCCTAGGGGCTACATCCAGGGCCCAAGGACAGACTGCTGAGAAGCAGGACTCACTTTGCATGTGACTTATGCACAAGATCTCAGAGTTGGGGAAACTGAGTCTCCTGGGGACCCACCATCGCCGGGGCTGCCACCTCAGGCCTCTCCTCACACAAGACACCACGCCTGGAAACGGAACTGTGTCTCCCCAACTAGGCCTCTTGCTTTACAGGGACAAGAAGGCCCCAAAGGCTGAGGGTGGCTCTGGTCCCTCTGGAGCTGAACCAGACACTGGGGGTCTTGGTGGGCAGGGAGCACCCCGCCTCCCTTGCCAGAGCTAATCTAATGCCAGGTCGGCTGAGGGGCTCCTGGGGCCTCCTCCTGTCACCTTGCCAGTCCAAGCAACACACCAGGGGGCCATGGGCTATTCCTGGGGTAAGAGAGTGGGACGAGAGAAGGGTCTGGGTCCTTGGGTTCCTTGGCCAGAGAACCTTAACTCTGCTCCACACACAGCTACCAAGGTGGGGGCTCTGGCTGTGTGGACTGACGACTGGCTTGGCCACTTCCGACACGTGATCCTTTAGCAAGTTACTTAGTCACTGGGCCTCAGTTTCCTCATCTGTCCAGGGGGAGGAACAGGGTCTGCCTCAAGTGGCTTGATAGGGTTTGGCCCGTGGCAAATGCTCTGCAAGCACCTGGCTTCCCCATTACACTTCAATGAAAGCAGGGTGTCACCCAGCTACTAGGAGAGCTGGGAGAATGAGATAAGATGGTGTGTCTGAGGTCCCTCGGATGCCAAGGGGCTCGGCATAGGCTAGTTCCTCCTCAAACCTCTCTCTACCCTGCAGCGGCTGGAATCCAGCCACCTATTCAGCAGCTGCTGTGTTGAGCATGATCAGGCACTGTGGCTGGTGACGAGCATGAGTCATGCATCCTGTGTCTAGCATGACAGCCAGGGAGGGTCGGGCACAGAGCATCGGTCAGCTCAGTGCAAAGAACTTGGAGTCAAGTTCTGGAAAACCACTCTGTGCCTGGAGGGCCTGGCAAGGCTTTCTGCATGGGGCAGATGCAATCGGAGGTGAAGACATGAACCTGTGGCTCAGGTGGTGGCAGAATGCGGCTCCCTTGGGGGAGGGTGAGCCCACCCAGGCCTCACTTGCAGTACTCCAAATCCCACCTTCCACCACAAACCTTCTCGGGGACAGTGCGACGCCAGGGGAGCCCACAGCTCCACTGGATGGGGCCAGAGGGGCTGCTGGGGAGATAACAGGGGCAGTGCAGGAGGCAGCCCAGGCAGGGCAGCTGATGTACTGTTAACGCGCTGCCAGGGTGTGGGCCTGGCCTCCTCCCTGTTGCTGAGCTCTCGCCCCAGCCTGCTCTGAGGCAGGCCTCACCCTGCAACAATGGCTTCGGGCTAAGTGCCTGGTATTGTGGCGAGGCCTCGCCCTGCCCACAATGGCTCAGTAGGTTATGGAAAAACCCCAGCTACCCTTGAGGAGGGCAGGGGCAGAGGCTTGTTCTCATGCCACCCTCCAAACCTCAGTCCTAAGGATGCCAGATGCTCATGTCTCACCACCCTTCCTACCCACAGGGCAACAGCAAGTGCCCTCACTGGGTGAAGGTCTACCACCCCAAGGAAAGTGGGGGAGGGCGGGCCTTCCTACACTGTCCCTCTTCCATCTAGCAATTGGGGTCCTTTTAAGAAACTGGTGTCATCTTCCACCCGGCACAGAGCTGGGACACCAGGGAAGTCCTCAGAGAAAGCTGGCAGGGTGTAAGGGCAAGTGCTAGGCCAGTGGGAACGTGGTACCAAAACACACTGCACCGGAAGGCGGGGCCAAGGACAGGGTGCCTTTTTAGGAATCCAGTACAGATGCTCCAATAAGGATGAAGTAAGGATGGACAAACCCCACTGTAAGCCAAAAACACTGCAGGTCGAAAAAGGCATTTAACTACCTGGGCACGGTGGGGCATGCCCGTGTTCCAGACCCCGCGAGACTGAGGTTGGAGGCCTGAAGCAGGGACAAAAGCTCAAGCTGAACACTGGCAACTTAGCGAGATCCTCTGTCACCGTTAAAAAAAAAAAAGGGGTGTGGGGGTGGGGACGCAGTTCAATGCAAACAACTTGGATTCAATTCCCAAAAAAGAAAAACCAAGAAAACCACTTATCTGCCCAGCACTTCAAGAGGCTCCTACAACAGATCACTAGCTCGGAAAAAAGAGCAAAATTCAAAGTGCAGCTTATGGACTACCTGTAAATGCTCCTCTGTGTATTTCTGAGCAGTAACTTACAGAGCTGGCTCAGGGAAGTGGGGCGTGTCCAGCAGCAGCCCAGGAGAAGCCTAGTTCGGGGTCTGACATGCTCCTCCAGGCTCCGGGGCTTCATGGCCACCTAAGACACTTTGCTTCACTCACAGGTCCTGGAAACCATGCCCTCAATGGGGAGCCAGACCTGGACAAGAACCCAGAAACCAGGTCCCAGCTCTCAGCCAGAACGCGAGGGGGACCACGTGGAGGCCCAGCTTAGAGCAGCCTGGTGACCAGAATGGATCTGGATCCCCAACGGGGAGAGCAGCGGAAGTTTCTAAACCCTTTTCCTACTCCTTTAGCTTCTTTTCCACCTTTTAAGGCCCCAGGTCTCCTTTATTTGCATAAGGAAGGTGACCGGCAGCTCAAATCGGATGAAGAGAAAGATCTATAAACCAACCAGTCAAAGCGACACAAAATCCAGGGCTCTAATTTTCCCCAGGGAGTCAGTGGTTTTAACAAAGTTTCTGGGGTTGGACGCGGGAGACGCTGGGCGAGTTCCTGTCCCTTCCTAAAGCTCGGTTTTCTCATCTGCAGGTAAGGTTGAGTTTTCCTCCCTCACACTGCTGCCGTAGGGCCGGAGGTTCACAGGGTCAGGCACAGGGCCGGGGCCAAAGTTTATACATTTCACTCCCGGGCCCTGGAGGAGCAGGGCACGGATCGATCTATCACTCTAGCCCCAAACTCCGGCCTGCTGCTCAGCCGTTCAGGAAGCAGGTTTCGACGGTCCCGCCATCCCGTCCACCCATCACCGGCCCGGGCCGGCTCGGGCCGGCTCTGCAGCCCCGTCCCGCGGAGGGAGCCCCCTCGCGGCCCGCTCCCCGGATCCCCGTACCTCGTGCTCCAACTTGTGCAGGAGGTTGGCCCAGAACCGCTCGGGGACGCCAGAGGCGCGCAGCGCCGGGCCGTGCACCGCCGCGAACTCTGCCAGCGCCAGCGCGCCCTCCTCCCGCATCCGGCCCGGAACGCTGCACTCTCGGCCCGGCTCGGCCTCCATGGCGCCGCCGCCCGCCGGGCAGGAGTCTCGTCCCACGCCGCCACCCCGCCTCCTCCTCCGCTCGGCCCACAGCCAGCCGCGGCACGAGACGCGGGCCCAGGGGAGCCTGCGTGCGCCGCGGCGGGCGGCGTGTGCGTCAGCGTACGCGCTCGCGTCAGAGGCTTACAGGTGCCGGCGTGCGCGCGCACGCTCCGGGGGCGTGTCTTTTCGCTAGTCCAGAGGCTCCTCCCGCCGGGGATTCCCGGGTGGGCGGGGATACGGCGTTACGTCATCTGGAGCGGAAGGGCCGCCTTGGCGCAAAGCGTGAAGTAGCCACAGTTGCATGACCACGCTTTGGGGCGTCGGTCCAGAGACAGAAGGGGTTTAATGACCCTCGGGTGTGTCCCTAAGTTGGGGGGCTTGCAAAATCGTGGCCCATCTCAATGTCTTTGTATTCGGATTGTGAATGTAAATCCATCCCATTAAAGCTAGGTGTAGTAAGGTCAGGCTTTTCCCCCTTACAATTTGAAATACTGAGAGGTGCGTTAAAGAACGTTAGAATTTCCGCTCCTTGGTGTTTCAACTATGTACATTGGAATATGTTTTATGGTCTTCCTGTTGGCAACTTTGTAATATTTGTTTACTAGAAAAGCTTAAAATCTCGAAGTTTGGTGCTTCGATTGTTGACTGATTACAGTTTTTTGAATTGCTGGGCCTGTAATCCCACCATTCTGGGAGGCTGAGGCAGGAAGCTCGCAAGTTCAAGCTCAGCCTGGGCAGTTTAGAAACTTCGGGATACTGTCCGAAAATAAAAAAGGGCTGAGCATGTAGTTCAGTGTGATGGCGAAAGCCCCAGTAGCATCAAAAATCCGAAACACCAGCAATATATAAACTATATTTATACCAAAGAAAGGAGAATGAGTCCTTCTCACTGAAGCTTTCGGCTTCGCTATATGAGCTGGAGCACGCCCGAGCAGCCTGTCTCCCACACACGTTTCACGCACCCCCACGGCCTGCTGCCATGAAGGCTCCGTGGCTGATGGTCTTGTGGGAAATGATTGGCTCATAAATCCTCTAACGTCATCCATGTATGTCTCTACCTCGTTCACTTTCGTGGCTGAATAATATCCCATTGTATGGATATATCAAGCTCCTCCATGTATCAGTTTGGATTTTCACTCTGGTTAGTATGAATAATGACACTATAAACATGAAAGTAGCTTCTGTGCAGTGTGTTTTCAGTTTTGTGGGGTACGTACCCAGGTTAAGGATCCTCAGTCATGCTAAGTGGGTGCTTAAGTTTTTGAGGGATTGCCAAACGGCTGTCCAAATCTGGTGGCGCTATTTTACATTCCCACCGACAGTGTACGAAGGCTTTCATTTCTTGCTGACATTTGCTGTTCTATGACCTTTAAAAAAATTGTAGTCACCCTAGTAATTGTGAGGTGCTGTCTTGTTATGGTTTTGATTTGCATTTCCTGAGGACTAATGTTGAGGATGTATTCATGTGCTCACTGGTCGATTCTGCCTGTTGGGGGCAGAAATGTCTCTCTATTTTGTCCATTTACAAATGAGGTTGCCTTCCCCTCCCCTCCTTTCTTTGGGACTAGGTGAACCCAGGCCTCACAGCATCCAGGCAAAGCTCCACCGTGGGGTTATCTTCCAGCACTTTTCACCCATTTGTCCATCCTCTGATCCATCCACCCAGCCATCTTTTATGTATAGTACTGGGGCTTGACTCCAGAGCTTTTGTACTGAACTACATCCTCAGCCATTTACTTTTTTTTTTTTTTTACTTTAAGACAAGCTCTTGGGCTGGGGATGTAGCTTAGTGGTTCTGTGCCTGCCTGGAAAATGCAAGGTCCTGAGTTTAATCCCCAGTCCAAAAAAAAAAAAAAAAAAAAGACAAGATCTCACTGAGTTCCTAGGTTCCCCAGGCTGGGCTCCAACTAGTGATCCTCCTGCCTCAGCCTCCCAGAGTGCTGGGATTAAAGGCATTCACTATCACATCTAGTTTTTCTTGTTTGTTTGTTTTTTGAGACAGTAGCCCAGGCCACCCTTGAGCTTGTGGCAGTCCTGCCTCTGCCTCCCGAGTGCTGGGATTACAGGGATGAGCCACTACACCTGGCACCTAGTTTTATTTTTCTTTACTATTTAAATTTATCTAATATTTTGTAGCACTGGAGACTGAACCCAGCACCTTTGCACTAAGCTACAACTTCAGCCCTTTTTAATTCTGAAACACGATCTTGCTAAATCATGCAGGCTGGTCATGGATTTGCAATTTCCCTGCCTTAACTTCCTGAACAGCTTGGATTACAGGTGTCTCTCATTGTTCTCGGATAGATTTTCTTCTTGTTGACTTGTAAATTATATATGCAGGATACCAGGCCCTTATCAGATACACAATTTATAGGATTCTTT